>PVJH01006546.1:0-71702 GCA_004026705.1 Nesogale talazaci | reverse complement strand
CTGACATCACTGAAATCCAGGGCACTCAATTAACCTTGGTTCCCATGACAACCATTGGGGCCAGCCTCCCCTTCCTGGTCCTTCTCCTAGGCAAAGGAGCATTTGCCAAGTGGCCTGAGGGAGGGGGGGCAGGAGGGGGTGGTGGGGGTGGGCCGGAGGCTGGGAGAGAACAGACAGGATTAAGAGAGAGTTCCATGAAAGGGTGGGGCCACAGCTCATTCTTCCATCACGAATGCCCTAAATACTGGGAAATCAGACTCAAACTCACGGCTATCCAGTCCATCCTGGCTCATAGCAACCTCACCAGACAGTGGTTGTGTGCGGGACTGCGGCCCACAGTGTTGACAGTTCAAATCCAGCAGCAGCTCTCTGGGAACAAGACTAGGCTTCTGACTCCCACCAAGGCAGTGATGCCACACACACACACACACACACACACACACAATGCAGTCTTCAATGTGGCATACAAATTAAGGTAAAGAAAACCAAAATCCTCAGAAGAGACACTGCGATCATTGAAGAGTTCATCTTGCTTGGATCCACAATCAATACTTGTGAAAGCAGCAGTCAAAAGATGGGGCGTATTGGGAGAGTCTGCTGGGAGAGGCCTCTTTAAGGTGTTGTTGCCCCAGAGTCCACTTTAAGGACGATGTTTGGATGGGTTGAATAGAGAAACCAACCCTGTAACACTCATAGATGTGTAAGAGAGAGCTTTCAATTAAGAGCTATTATTTATCAAGCAAAGCTCCCAGCCCAATCCAGAACAAGTCCTTACGTCTGACACTGATCCATAAATCCCTCCTCGGACTCACGCAACCCCACACAGTGATGCGGCTCGCAGGATGACCACAGGGTGGTGGGTGCGGAGTGGCGTGGATCCGCTGCTGGTGACTCTGCCAGCTCTCTGAGTGACTCGACAGCAGGGAGGTGAATCAGAGACAGCGGGCGAGGTTCCCAGGACCCTCATGATGAGGACGCCATGCCCACAGGGAGAGTTCGTCAGCGTGCGACCTGATTGACAGACTCGATGCCACCCCTGCACTTCAAGTTGACAGAGAATTATGTAGCTACCACAAGGACTGAGGCATACCTGACTCATGCCACAGTAGTTGCCATTGCCTCATATGCATACGAAAGTTGGGAAAAGAATAAGGAAGACTGAAGAATAGACACATCTGAAATAGGGTTGATGAAGGATATTGAAAGCACTGTGTTAGGCTGGGTTGACTAGAGAAGCAAATCCGGGGGCATGCATATATGTATAAGAAAGAGTTTTATATCAAAGGACAATTGTATATTGAGAAAATATCCTAGTCCAATCCATATTAAGTCCATAATTCCAATATTAGCCCACATGTCCGCTACTAGTCCATAAATTCCTCTTTGGACTCACACGGCACATGCTTTAGTGCTGAATGCAGGAAGATCACAGGCCAGTGGGTGGGAAGTCTTGTGGATCCACTGGCGTTGGAAGCATCTCAACACTGATGCAGGTCTCCACATGACTCCTCCAGCTCTCTGAGTGTCTCCACAGCAGGAAAGAAAAGACAGAGAGGGAGAAGATGTCCCATCTCCAGGGAGGAAGAGAGGAAGTTCACCGAATCCTCATGAGATGACCGTTCCCACAAGATAGCATCAGGCTGTGACCAGATTGGCAGGCTAGACTCCACCCCATTCACTCTTAAAACCCACAAGTCGATACGAGATTCTGTAACTATCACAGGCACTATGAGCTGCCAGAAGAGCAAACGTATGTCTTGAAAGAAGTATGGCCAGAATGCTCCGTAGAGGGAAGGATGGAGAGACTCCTCGCATGTATTTCAGACATGTTTTCTGGAGAGGATATCAGGTCTGCTCTTCACAGCCCAACTGCCAATGCTGTCTGATTCCCCCTTTTGTTCAGTGAATGGGAATCAACTGGACGACACCTAACAACAAGATCAATTTAACAAACTCTGGTGGCACAGCAGTTAGGGGCTCGGCTGCTCGTTCAAAGGTTGGTTTGCACCGCGGAGAAAAGACCCGGAAAGTCTGCTTCTGGAAAGATGACGGCCTTGGAAACCCAGGAGGCAGTTCTGCTTTGTGGGGTAGGGTCTCCACAAGGTAGAATTCACATGCAGCAAGGGTTTGGGCAATTTTGCTCTTAGCGTCATTTCATTTAGCTAATTTAAAGAACCCTGGTCGCGCAGTGGTTACGTGTTGTGTTGCTAACTGAGAGTTAGTGGTTGAAATTCACCAGTGGATCCCCTAAAGCTTAAAGCCAGGAGGACCCTGCGGTACAGTTCCACTCAGTCACAGGCGGTCACTGTGAATCAGAACTGACACCCAATTGTTGCTGGATGGAACCCAACCACAATTTAAAAGAAAGCCAAAAAAAAAAAAAGGTTGCAGGTATTGGGGAGCCTTTGAGACACAGTTTGGGGTCTGTGGCCAGAAAACATTTCTGGCTCTAGACAAGGGCCCTGATGGCACAACAGGTTCAGCACTGGCTTGGTCACCAAAAGGTTGGTAGTTCCAACCCAGCAGCTGCTCCGTGGGAGGAAATATGAGTCGTCTGCTTCTGTAAAGATTTGGAAACCCGAAGGGGGCAGTTCTCCTCTGAGTTGTAGGGTCACTGTGAGCCTGTCCGGATGATGGTGGACTTTTTCCCCTTTCCTTTTAATTCTGTGCTGATTCACTTCCGCCTTGTTCTCTGAAAAGGCCCCCATCCGTGCGCCATTGTCACAAAGAAACCGCCTCTATTTCTGACACTGAGCTGCTGTCCTTTCTTGTCAGGGCCAGGCTGCAGTGATTATCATAAAAACCCAAGGAGCATCAGGGACTGGCCTCACGGACTTCTCTAAATTGATAGGCTAGTCTCAGGACCAAGCCGGCCTTCCTTTCACTGGCACTTGTCAGACCTATCGAGAGTTTGCCGGTTCCTGCCTGTGTAGAGTGGGGTGAGAGGAGGGGCAGCTCCCTGTCCTGCTTCCTCCTCCCAACCCAGACATATTGTGTCACAGAAACAAAAAAAACAACCACAAAACTAAAAGCAGGCATCCCTGGGGATGTCTGCAAGGTGGTTCTGGAAGGAGGTGGAAGATGGCTTCTCTGGGACCATCCTGGGCCCCGCTGGATGAGGAGGCCACTTTGCGAAGCTGTCTATCCTCCGCTGTGCAAGGTTGGGCATGCTGGCCCCCAATTACATGGAAGTGTGTGACCCTGATGGGGTGCGGGCAAATGTGAAACCAGCACAGTGAAGAGAACACTCCCTGGCAGGGGGGTTGGGTCCTGACATTCAATTAGCTGTGGGGCCTGTGACCCACCGCAATGGGGACCAATTAGCTGTGGTGCCTGGGGACCCACCAGCATGGGAAGGTGACTTTGCCAAGACTCATGTGCCCCCACCCCCCTTGCTCCCAGGAGCTGACTCCTGGGCTGGCCGGCATCCTCCGTCACGGCTGGCTACTTTTGTGCCATGCTGCAGGAGCTGTGCCCCCACTTGCAGGGCGGTGGGCAGGCCGGTTCCACGCCCCACAGGGGCCGGGGGAATGGCCAACCATGCTGTTTCTGGGTGTCACCACTCACCGGCCAGTTAACCTGGAGCGGGTCCTTGAACCTGTCACCCATGGAATGGGCCCCAGGCGACGGGCCGTGAGGGTCAAGTGAAATAATGGATGCAGGGCTTCGAGCTGGTTCAAGGTGGTTCGGTAATTGCTATTGCACACGAGTTCTCTTAGACATTGCCCTATAACCAGACCCGTGGCCCGTGGTATTTTGTGGTGCTGCGGGTGAGGTGATGGGCTGCTGACCTCAAAGTCAGTGATTCAAATCGGCCAGAAGAGAAAAGATGAGGTTCTCTGCTCCCCTGAAAACCTCATCGAGGACTGCTAAAGTGGGGCGGGGGGATCAAGTCAGCGACAGTGGGTGCAGCATTTGGGGTGTAACAGGGGTGCTGGGTCCCAAGATGGTGGCCAGCGTCACCACTTTGAACATATGCTGCTCTTTATGCTGAACATATGCATGCATGACCCAGTCTCCTGCCGTCAGACCTTCCAGGGGGAAGGACCAGGGGAGAGGGTTTGGAGAGCAGCCTTGTTGGCAAGGCTGTGAGCAGCAGGCACAGCTGTTTGTTTTCAAAAGACTGAAACAAAAAACCCTAGCTGCCAGTGAGTTGATTCTGACTTGCAGCCACCCCTGGGACAGGAGAGAGCCATCCCCACGGGTTTGGGTGGGGCCTGCACCTCTAGACAGGAACAGAAAGCCTCGTAGCTACTGTGCGGCTAGGTCTCACTGTGGGTTCCAGTTGGGGTTAAGATTTCACAAGTAACAGATGGGGCTGCTGTGCACCACGTATGGGACCATGTTCACCACAGCAGCGGCTGGGCTGTCTGGACCCACTTAGAAGACCGGAAGGCTGTGAGAGCGCAGAGAGGTCACTTGCTGCTGGTCCACTGGCCTCTCTGCCCGCCCATGGGAGCGTGGGCGGAGAGAAACATGGGGAGGGTCCAAGGAGAGCAGAGCTTCCTTCTGACACAGGGAGCACATGGCAACTGGCTTGGAGACCCTGGGCAGTCCAAATGGGGAGGCATTTGGCTGCTCACCTACAAGGCGAGAGTTGGAACACATGCAGCAGTGGCTCGGAAGAAAGGCCTGGCAGTCTGTTTCAGCATCGGGAACCCTGTGGTTAGTAGACAAGGGGTTGCAGAAGCGGGCCTTTACCTTTCAGACAAAGTGAGGCTCGAATTTGGGGTGGGGCTCCATCCTCTCCTGTAGGGAACAGAGAACTGCTCCATCGTGATTCTCCCTCTCATGGCCAGACAGTGAGGACAGGAGCCAAGGCTTCCTGGTCTAAAGGGCTATGGCATAGTCCCCTGGGTGGTCTCTACAGGCGAACAGCTGGCACACTCTGAGCCCAGATGCTCTGAAAGAGACTTGCCTAATTTCCCACAGTCGGCTAACGCCTGGCCAGCTGTGGAAAGGGCTGTGGAAGAAGCATTATGGAAAGGGAGCCAGCCGACTTCACAGACACTGTGGCAGGAACAGAAGCCACCAGGGCAGGGGGGGTAACCCACCCCGCCTCCCCCACAGACACTACTTGGAACTGGGTGGGGGAGTTCTTTTCTCTCTCTTGCTATTGAATGTGTGCCAGAAAACTGAGGATGAGTAAGAGGGAGCAGGCAGGGGCGCTTCAAGTGCTCGCTTGTAAAGGTTCCAAGAGAGGACTCGCAGTGCCTGCTCTCGGCAGACAATGGGCTCTTTGTAGGAACCTGGGAGCCCTGCAGGGAGTGGGAAGGGGTCCTTTGTAGAGTCATTTGGGGCTACCATTGTGATCCTTACACAGCCAGAAGACCAGAGAGGTCTTTTGGTCAGGGGTGGCTCGAGAGAGCCTCACCCACACACACTCAGCACCTGACTCAAGACCTTGGACTGGCCATTGTTGGGCCTGAGGGGGTGAGAGGGAAGCGGAGGAGAAGAGCGTCCAACAGGATGTTTTGTCCTGCTTCCAGTGAGAAGCGCCTGTTGGGCAGAGCCACAGTGGAGGTGATGGGTCGGAGTGACGTGGAAAGCTGTCTGTCTGGGGGACAAAGGACAGGCTGTCCGGGCGCAAGGAGAACAGAAATCCGTCCATTCATCCATTCACGCATCTGCAAGCCCGGAGACATCCTAATGATCCCCTTCCTGGAACTGGCCGAGTGGGACCAGAGAGAGTGGAAATGGACACTCCCCTTCTATCAGCTCCCAAACACATTCAGCTCGGGGTTGTGGAGGTCACTGGGGTAGTAGAGACATCTCTAGGATAAATGCTGCCTGGGCCCTGGTCTCCAGGGGCTGGCCTTCTCTCAGAGGATTTGCAGGGCTGGGGGCAGTAGTGAGGCAGCCTGCAAGCATCGAAGACTCTCCTGGGAGAGGTGAATTATGGACCCCGGCCTTCCTGCCTCAGAGCTGAGGAGGCAAAGTCACCTCGGTGAGACAGGGAGCCTGCAGTCAGCAGGACTGTAATTGGATTTAATGTGTAACTTATATAAAGAGAGATTGCAGTGCGCAGACAGGAAGTCATTGAAAAGGTGCCCTCCACCTGCCCGGCCTAGTACGGCCTGGGTGATGTGGCTCCTGCAAAAAAGGCCCAGGGCAGAGCACGGTCACACAGAGAGCATCGACCAGGCTACAGGTGGGGGTTGGGACACTGTCCACCTTCCTTCCCTGCCTTGCTGTGACTTCCTGAGGGCACACTGTGGTTTCCCCATTGACATTGGACTTGTGTTAGCCAATGGGATGGCCTAGGATGCTTCTGAATGTGACATGAGCAGGGGCTTTCCAGTGCCCAGTGATTGGAGCAGGCGCTTAGATATTACTGTGTGGGGCCCTGCAGTCTTTCATGCTGACCCTGAGCTGAGCATGGGACACTTGAGAACTCAACCGGGACCTGAGGTGTTATTGGTTCCTGATGTGGCCACCCCTGACTCGTGGCGACCCCACACACGACTGCTGTGGCCCAACAGGTCTTCATGAATTGATTACTGAAAGCAAATCACTAAGCCCCTCTCTATTCTCGTTGTCTGGAGGTTCTGCTGAAACCAGTTCAGCAGCATAGCAACAAGCCTCCACAGGGTGGAGGTTGTGTGTGAGGCTGATTGGTTGGAATGGAACCTGGGTCCTGCATGAGAGACGAGAATTCTACCACTAAACCACTGTGGCCGCATGGGCGGTTTGAAACCGATGCTCTGAGCGTTCACCTTCAACCACGTGAATGGGAAGCAGATGTTGCTGCCTTAACCAACCATGGCAGGATTGTTACTCGGCAGCGTCGTCACATAGAGATCGACTGTGCTCTTACACACCCCTCCCTAGAAGGGGTTTCACTGATATCTGTTGTCTGAGCGCCAGCTCTCCGGGCAACATTCTATTAAGAAGCTGGCTTCCTACAGTGGGCGAACAGAGTGCTGGTGATGCTGTAGGCTACGTGTTGGACTGCTACCTGCCAGGTTATTAGTGCACACTCACCAGCAGAAGATGAGACTGTCTGTTCCCACAAAGAGTTACACTCAAGGCAACTTTCGTGGAACAGTTCCACTGTACTTTATAGGGTCGCCATCACCCTGATGGCCAGGGGCCTTTTCTTTGTCTAGTGGGCTGATAGGGAAAGAAGGAGCTGGCCAGGACTCTCTGAATATTGTTTCTTCTTGGCCTCATTTGGAACTGACTTGATGACAGTGAGTTTGGAGTTTGGGAAATGATCACCCTCGAAACTAAGTTGTACACATCAGTCCCTTGTGACCTACAGTGTTCCTCGTACGATACTACTGGATATGGTGGGTCACCGCACCCACTGACCCACTGTAACTATGCTCGTGACGGCCTGAGAGCCAGCCAGCCTTCTGTGAGCCACATGGCTCCGCAGTAGTCCGACAGGCTCCTGCTTAGGGATTCCTTTGTGTGTCTAAAAAGTAGAGACTCTGAAGCTCTTTACCTGTGGGTGTGCCTCCATCCTGCAAGGGCTCATCTATATTATGTCAATAGTGGATGATGGACAGGCTGGTGGGGAAGCAGCTGTGCCATGACCCAGTTTTGGCCTATGCCCCACGCAGCTTCCAACTGTCCCCTGTCAAGGTTTGGGAGCCTATCAGAACCAAGTTCCACATGCGTAGAAATGATGACCTGCCGTGAGCTCGATGGAGGCCAGCCTGGGCTAGACCTGGGCTCGTCAGTTTCTGATCAGTGGGGGAATGCAACACCTTCTGTGTACATAGTCCTTTCCCACCCTGAGTGCCTCTGAATCAATGGGAAGAGGAGTTGGCGCCACCAAACCATAACCCGGGAGCTTCTCAATGGCGTGAGGCCGCAGTGAAAGATAATGGTGCCTGGTATGTCTGTTTTCCTAACGAGATGTCATTACCAAATAACTATACAGGTCTGAGTATTGAGAGTGGCGGAGAATCATGTGACTGTGTCATCACCTCACAGAAATCCTTCATGACCACCATACCGTCAACCTTCCCACTCACCTTCTGCCTCTGGCATCCCTGACCTGATTTCTGCCCCTGTAGCTCCGCCTTTTCCAGAATGCTATGGAAATGGAATTGTACAGTATCATGACTAGAAGTGTGCTCGCCTTGCCTGCAAAGACATGCTAAAGCCCCCACTTCTGTACCTCTGAATGCGACTCTGGAAACAGGATCTCTGAAGACGCTTAACACGAGGTCATCCTGGAGTGGGGGAGCAGGTCCTAAGCCTCTGTGACTGGTGTGTTCTCATAAAGAGGAGAGTTACACAGAGGTAAGGAGGCAGAGGAAGAATATCACGTGGCTTTACAGACATAGACCAAGGAATGCCTGGGGTTACCAGCAATTTAAAGGGAGGCATGGGACAATTTTTCCTTCAAGGCCTCAGGAGGATTCAATGTGGCCAACGACTGCCACTGTCCCAGCCTCCAAAACTGTGTGACAATAAATTCTGGTCTTCTAAGTCACCCAGTTCACGGTGTTTGGTTAAAACAGTCCTAGGAAACTAAGACATATCGTATGTGGCCCTTTGTGTCTAGCTTTTTTCACTGACTGCATTAGGAAGTCAGCTATGTTGTTGCTTAAATGTAGTTCACTCCTCTTTAGTACCAGGCAATCCATTGTTCGGATGTACCACTCTGGGTTTATTCAATCCCCCGTTCAAAGATATTTGGATGATTTCCTATTTGGGGGTGGTTATAGACATAATTAGAAAATACACATAATTATTATTGTTCAAATTGTACTTTCAATTGTTTCTGTCTTTATCAACACTCGGTATTATCATATATTTTGGTTGGGTTTGAACTATTCCAATAGATATGTAATGCTATCTTACTGTGGCTTAAATTCACACTTCCCTAGTATCTAAACAGGGGTTTTTTTGTTGTTGAATTTTAAGATTATGTCTATATATTCTACATATAAATCCTTTATTACAGTACATTCCTACTTTTTTGCTTTCCATAGCCGGTTATATTTTAGAACAAGTTAAAAATGAGAAAAACAACAAAATTTTTTTAACCTTTCCTATCTTTTTAAAAATTTCTGGAGATTTTCATTTCTTTGTTTAGATCCAACTTTCTGTCTGGTATATTCTTTCTGCCTGAAGGGCCTTCTTTAACATTTCTTGTAGTGAAGCTTGGCTGATAATGAATTCTCCCTGCCTTTGTGTGTCTGTATAGTAAAACCTTTCTTCCATGCTTATTTTTGTAAGATAAAAATCTGGGGTGCCAGTTTTTTTTTTCTCTTTCTTCTTCATACTTTAAAAGATGTCACTTTGTCATCTCTGGCTTGCATCATTTATAATGAGGGGAAAGCACCCCTCACTGCTTTTGAGTTGGTTCTGACTCAGCAATCCCATAGGACAGAGGAGACAGGCACCTGTGGATTTACGAGACTGTGAACCTTTAAAGGAATAGGAAGCCTCTTCTTTCTGCTCTCTAATGAGAAATCTGCTACCATTCTATGTCTGTTCCTTTATCTGTAATATGTCCATTTTCCTCTGGCTGTCTTCAAGATAGTCTATTTATTGTTGGTTTTCAGCAAATCAATAGGATATATTTGAAGTTTTTTGCTTGTTAATTTTTTCGAGGAGGGTTATTTAATATGGGTGTAACTCTCTGATTTTCTTGGACATGTGATTTAATGTCTCATTATTTGAGAGAATTTATTGAGTATTATCTTTAAATTTAGTCACGTGCTATGAATGTCTCCTTTTGTAGAGATTATTGACTACTACCTCTTAAAATATTACTTTTACTCGATTTTCGCTTCTCCCTCTGGGATTCCAATTACATATATGCTGTATTATTATTATTACTGTCTCATACTTATTGACTGCTGCCCCCTTTTATCATTTATTTGTAGGTTCTTCTTTGTGTTTTGGTTTGGGTAATTTTTATCAACCTACAGTCAAACTCACCTGTTCTTATTTCAGCAGTGTCAAGAATTCTGATAAGGTTGTTGAATGCATTCTTCGTGTTAATTTTTTTTAAGTTTATAGCATTTTAACACAGTTGACTTTTATAGAGTCCTTATCTCTGTTTCAGTTTCTCATTTGTTCATGGATATTGTCCACCTTCTTCACCTGAGTCTTTGACACATTGATCAGAGTTATTTTAAATTCCTTGTCTCTAATTTTACCACCTGAGTCATTTCTAAACCTAGTTCTTCTGATTGCTTTGTCTCTGGTGGGTGAGTGGGAGATAAGTGGATAGATTGTTTTCACATGCTTTTTTTTTGGTGTATGTGTATATGTAATGATTTTGATGGAATTCCAGACATGGTGGGTAGAACAGTAGCTACCGAAACATATTATTTATACCTGCAAATAGGCTCCCCCCTCTCCCCCCGCCCTTCAGCTTGGCTGCTAGGGTATGGGTTGATTTAATCTCGTCAGAAATACAACTGGGTTTAGTTTTTTGTTGTTGTTATGGTTACCTTCAGTGAACGGCCAGCGTCAGATTTTTATTTGGTCGTGGCTAGGGTACTGGGAGGGTTTTCTCCAGGTTCTTGCAACATGCTCAGCTTTAGGGTCCCTTCTCTGTATGCCTGCACCTCAAAGAGGGGGCCCATGCTTTTGCTCCTCTCCTAAGGTAGACCGTTGTTGTCACTTGATGCTTTTTATCACGATGGTGAGAGACAAAGGTGGTTTCTATTTTCCGGACCCCGCCACAGTCTTAGGCAGGCCCTGTAGCCATAGGTCTTGGGGGGTGAGGTTTTCTCATGATCCTGCCCTCTTTCCTATGCAGCCACAACTGCCATATCTGTCATGGATCTTGTAAGGAGGGAGTTTCCTGCTCTTTCTCCCACAGCAGGAACCCTCCAATGCATTCACATAAGATTCTGGCCCAGGAAATTTTCCTACTTTTGTCTTAGAGGCAGGTGAATTTTTGTTTTACTTTTGACCTGTGCCCTGGGTGACAAACTCTTCCGTTCCTTCCTGCAGATTAAGGCTTTGGTTCTGGAGGAGAGAAGGGCCTCTGTGCCTCTCCCAGAGTGACAGCCTGTCCTTTTCCCCAAACTTGCACCACAAAGGAAGGTTATTTTGTTTGGTTTTTTAGTTTCTCATGCTGGGTGAGTCTCTGGTGTGAGCTTCCACTGGAAGTCTGTGGAGGAGAGTCTGCAAGGCGGGGGGGGGGGGGGGCAGACTATCATGTCCAGCAGTTTCCATGGGTTCTATTCTTATTCCAACCCACCACTTGGCCTTTAAAATTGTTCAATTCTTTTTTTCTTAAATCATTTTATTGGGGGCTCTTATACCTCTTATCACAATCCACACATCCATCCATTGTGTCAAACACATTTGTACATATGTTGCCATCATCATTTTCTTTTTCTTTTTGCTCATTTCTCTTTTTTCCTTTACTGCTTTTTTAAAAAAAATTGGGGGCCTATACAACTCTTATTACAATCCATCCATACATCCATTGTGTCAAGCACATAAGTTGTTAAATTTTTTTACCTAATTTGTGCTCTCCCACTATTGAACCAACCCTATGTTTCCCTTTTTCTTAGAAGGTCCTTTTTTCCCTTCAATGTTAAGATTATTT
The DNA here is from genome assembly GCA_004026705.1 of Nesogale talazaci. Taxonomy (NCBI): domain Eukaryota; kingdom Metazoa; phylum Chordata; class Mammalia; order Afrosoricida; family Tenrecidae; genus Nesogale; species Nesogale talazaci. The sequence goes on along the minus strand of PVJH01006546.1, from coordinate 60,166 downwards.
GGCTGCCCTGCAAGGATATCTTTCTCTCTCAAATATTTGAACATTTTTTATTGACATGTAAATACAATATACCATATAATTCCACCTATCATACTGTTCAGTGGCTTACATATAGTAAAAGCATTGTATAACCCTCACCATAATAATAATTTTTGATTCTCAGATTTCTGATGGATTCAGGCAAGATTCCAATTTTCTGGTAAGAAACCTGGTGCAATGGGATACGTATTGGACAGCTAATCATGGTCAGCAGTTCAAAGCCACCAGTCATCCCTCGGGACAAAAACGAGGCTTTCTGCTCCTGTAAAGATTTACAGCCTCAGCAACCCACAGGGGCAGTTTTAGGGTCATCACGAGTCAGAAATTACTTGAAGGTAATGAGTTTGTTTCTGTTTGGGTAAGCATGACATTCTTTCTGGCATTCTAAAATTAACCTCTGGAGACAGAGTTCTGAATTTGCTCATTTTGAACCAGAGGAAATAGGGATGTGGTGGGGGCACTACAGTGAAATCAGATGGGGAGATTTTCCATATAGAGGAGGAGGCAGGATATACCTGAAGCCTCCATTCCAGATTGCAGGCAGGACCCAAGGGCCCCATTCTGCAGCAAAGAGATGCAGTACACAGCATTTCTAGCGTTTCCACAGGATGAGGATGGGAGGAATCCATGAGATGTCGATAGGTGTGGAATTCATGAAGACAAAAATCAGAGCAATATGCTAGAGTTGATCCTGCATCTCAGCCACACAGGCTGAGCCCATTGGAGATGGGACCTGGCAGGATCCTGGTCCCTGATATGTCTGAAGGGTGAGAAGAGAGGAGTTGGACAGACATTGACCTTCGCACAGTAGACGGCTGACAGACAACAAGCCCTATACTCCCAAGCACCCAGCAAGTGAACTAAAAAAATGTCTCCACCCCAGCCATTCTGAGGCAGCTGCAGGCACACATAATGCCATCTCCTGATCTCAGTTACGCGTGGCTCCCACCCTTTCTCCCAAATATCCTTCATTCCGGTCTCTCTTAATGTCCTGATCTGGGTTCCTACTTGTCTCCTTACTGACAGTTCCCTTGATCCATCCCACATCTTCCATCCACGCGATACTTCAGCACGGTAACACATAAAGCATCAATGTAATGCTCCAATCCTCAGAAGCTTCCAACAGCCGTCGATCGCCCGGGGCTGCAGCCCCACTCTCAGGAGCTGTGGGGACTGGCCAGGAGGCATCGTGGCGCGGGGCGGATGGGTGTGAGGCAATGGGGACTGGCCAGGGGGCACATGCTCACCACAATGCTGACTGCTTCTCACTCCAGGCGACTCTTGTCAAAGCAAGATGTGGGCCATGTGGAGCGGCCTTTGAGATCTTCCCAGACATGCTGGAAATCTGGTGGCTTTTTTTGTGTGCATGAATTTCCAATTCACAATGTTGGCGATGGATTTTAAAATGTGTCAAAACACTGTATGGGCCAAGGGAAACAATCTGCGGGCTGGCGGTGGTTCTGAGGATCTGCTGCCTGTTCCTCCACCTGACATAGGAGGCTCTGCTGACCCTGTGACATAGCCTTGCCTTCCAGGCCTCATGGTCTGAGCCCACAGACCAGACGCTTCTCCTTCTGGGTCTCAGTCTTCCCCCTCAGCCAGCTGGCAGATGCCTCTGTTTGCAAAAACCTGTCCTTCATCGTCAACCCTTTAACCCTTCCTGTACAAGCAGCACCACAACCCACTCCTCCCTCCCATCCTCTGTAGTCTTTAAATATGATTTTATTATAGCAAATATCTATATCTTTACCTATCTATCTGTATATAGTGAGAGATATGAGAGGATACATCCCCCCAATGGAATTATTCCCCTAAACTATGTATTTAATCTTTTTTTTTTTTTACAAAACAACCTTATCACCTTCAAAGAACTCTTCATTCCACTTAATCCATTTGTCAAATCAGCAATTCCATTCTTGGAAACATTTTTCAAACTCATCTGTTTGGATGGCTGACACCACCTCTCTCTCTTTTTTTTTTTCTTCACTTCTTCTACGTCATCAAATCGCTGTCCTTTCATGTCTCCCTTCATTGGAGAAAACAAAAATAAGTCTCATGGAGTGAGGTCAGTGAGTCAAGTGCATGGGGCTAGAGAGGCATACTGTTTTTTGCCCCAAACTGGCCCACTGAGATGGCTGCGTGAGCAGGCGGATTTTCATGGTGGCAAAACCCGTTGCCCACCTGCCACAAATCAGTCCTCTTTTGTTGCACACTGTGATGCTGTCTTTTCAGAACCTATAAATAGAAAGCTTGGCTAACAGTCTGACCTGGCGGAATGAACTCCAAGTAGACGTTTCGTCCTTTCGAGAAGTTGATGGACATCCAGGATGAGGAGTGCCATCAATCAGCATTTCACTTTCTTTGAGACGAGAAAACCACTCGTACCCTTGAGTTTTTTCCCATGCACTGTCCTTGTAAGCTGTGTTCAACATCACAACAGTTTCTGTGGCATTTTTCCCAAGCAGGAAACAAAATTTCATAGCCGCACACTGTTCTCTTACAATGGCCATCACAAAAAAACGAGGTTCAGATGAAACTGCTTTTACAAAAAAAAAAAAAAAAAATTCACTATGACCAGAGAGAACCTTCCCAGGCAGTGCCACTGGATACACTAACTCAGAGTTGCTAATACTTGCCTCGTTGCACAAATGAATACTAGGAAAGCTCCACTCCACCCAGCACAATTCTGTTTTTTTGGGTTACCCCCTCACATGTGTCACAGGTCTTTTTCAAATTCAGCGTTTTCTTACACACCCCATGTAGTCACATTGGTTTTGTTACTCCCATCATCACCATGCTTCCAGTTCATTCACCACAAGAGAAACTCAGTGCCCCTCAAAGGATGTCTCCTCCTTCCCCTTTCCCTTCCATCCCTGATAACAAGCTATACGTTTATTTTTTGTAATTGGGTTCATAAAACATTTGCCTCCTTGTAGCTGATTTCATTTAGCATCACGTTTTCAAGGGTGGCTCATGTGGCATGACTCAGTACTTCATTCTTCTTTATGGGGCTGTGTGATATCCACTGTTTGGATAGGCCACATTTTATTTATCCATTCATTTGTTGATGGATGTTTGGGTTATTTTCAGCTTTTGGCGACTGTGGATTCTATTTTGTAAGTATCTGTTTTACAAGTATCTGTTGCAGCTCTACTTGGTATGTTTGGGATGTATACTAGTCATAGAATTGGGTGGTGTGATGAGTCTATCTTTAATCTCTTTAGAAACTGCCGAATTGTTTTCTATAATGCCTATATGATGTGTATCTCCATACTTTCTTTTTATTTTAAAATGTCATTCACTTATTTACTTCTTTTATTTATTTATTTATTTTGGGGCATCACTGACCTCTGGTGGTGTGAGTAGGAGGCCCAGCCTTGCTCCTGGAGAGCTGTTGCTGGATTTGAATCTCCAACCCAGTGGGCCGCAGTCCCACGCACAACCACTACGCCACCGGGGCTCAGCCCTATTTACTTCTTTTAATGGCTTTATATTTCACCCATTTAAAGTTTACAACTCACACCTAAGACAGTTAAAAATATTAATAAATTATTTAACTGTGGACTCTTACAGCTCTTATAATAATCCATACATCAATTGTACCAAATACATCTGTACACATGCTGCCATCATCATTTTTTAAGCATTTGATTTCTGCTTGAGCCCTTGGTATTAGCTCCTCTTTCCCCCCTCCCCCACCTTCAGGGATCCCTGGTAGAGTATAAATTATTATTATTTTCATATCTCACACCATCTGTTGTCTCCCTTCACCCACATTTCTATTGTTCATCCCCCTGGGTATGTGTGTGTGTGTGTGTGTGTGTGTGTGTGTTATACGGGCAATCATTGTAGTCAATTCTCCATTTCTTTCCCTTCTTCCCTCATCTTCCCCTTATCCTCAAGGAATCACTACTCCTGTTACTGTTCCTGAGTGGACAGTAAAGTCTTGGATTCTGTGTGTCGAGAGTTCATATCTGTGTCTGTGTACATGCTCCAGTCTAGCTGGATTTGTAAGGTAGAACTGGGGTCATGATAGTGGAAGATGGGGAGCTGGAGGAAAGAAGCATTAACATTCTGTGAGTGCTATGCTGCATTCTGGCTGACTCGTTCCTTCCTTGTGACCTTTCTGTGAGGAAATGTCCAATTGTCTACAGGTGGGCTTTGGGTCTCCTCTCCACACCCCCATCATTTGCACCAATATATTTATTTGTTTGGGGTCTTCTGATGCCTGATACCTGATGCCGTAGACACCTGGTGATCACACAGGCTGATGTACTTCTTCCATTTGGGCTTGGTTGCTTCCCCGATAGATGGCTATTTGTTCAACTTCAAGCCTTTAAGTCCTCAGATGCTATATCTTTTGATAGCTGGAACCATCAGCTTTCTTCACCACATTTGCTTATGCACCTATTTTGTCTTCAGCAATTGTGTAGGGAAGATGAGCATCACAGAATGCCAGGTTATTAGAACAAAGTGTTCTTGCATTGAGGGAGTACTTGAGAAGAGACCCAATGTCCATATGCTACCTTAATACTTAATATTTAAATATATGTACATAGACCTACATCCCTATTAATAGTTTATTACATATTTACATATGTGCACACCTATATTTGTGCCTCTATAAATGTCTTTTGCCTCCTAGTTATTTCCTTTATTTCCTTCTACTTTCCTCCTTTCCCACTATCACGTTCGACCTTCATTCAACTCTGAGTACTTTCTCTCAGTTTCATTGCACTTGTCTGCTGATCCTTCTGACTGTTTTCCAATCAGATCTGGTGAAGTGCCATGTCCTGTCCACTGATTCCGAAGTTTATCTTTTACCAAGACAACTCTTAAGACTCCCTTCAAACCTGGATATGAATTCTCACAGTTGCATCCCCCACCCCTACACAACAGACACACACTTCAGCTCACTCCCATGTTGGGCTGAATATCCAGTCCAACAATAGGTGATTTAGAAGGTGAATGAGAACACTGGAGAGGCATGGATTCCTTCAAGCAATTAACTGAGTAAGATCAAAAGAGAAGCATGTGTCTAAAGATCAAACTCAGAAGACCAGAAGAGCTAGGGCAGAAGGACAGGGGAAATGGTAAACACAGGAAGTGGGAAGAGGGCTGTTTTGTCTAACGGTGGCTGTAATCAATGTCACGAAATAAAATATGTATGAATTGTTGAGTGGAAAATCAATTTTCTCTGTAAACTTTCACTGAAATCACAATAAAGAGGACAATAAATAACGTTCAACTCAGTGGTTTTTAGCATCGTCAGTCACATTAACTTGTTTATTCTTCCTGTCCTATTGGTTTCTACATGGCATTCAAAGCTGCTTACAAAGTAAAACACAATATAAATGGAACACCTAATAAAAATAACACCAAAGAACCAAACTCACTTTTGTGAACTTGATTCCAACTCCCTATAGGTCAGAGTAGAACTCCCTTGGGTTTCCTACGCTGCTGATCTTTATGGAAGTAGACCGCCTCGTCTTTCTCCCTGCAGAGCGTCTGGTGGGTTCAACATGCCAATCTCTTGTTAGCAGCCCAATACTTACCCCCTTAAACCACAAGGACTCCTGAAGTATAATACGCACTTCTATCAGTTAATTCTGACTCATAGGTTAAAATGAATACAACATCTTGACTCAGAGGGACCTCCCCACAGACAGCCTCCCCGCCCCCCCCCATGCCACCGCCCACCTGTTTTTTTTTATTTACCTCCCCCACCTATTTTTAAATTGTATCTTTTTTTTTTAAGTGAAGGGGAAATACACATGGATCATGCCTCCAGTGAATTCCCTCAGAACATAGACCAGGAATGTGAATAACCTTTCTATTATGCAAAGTGAGTGCACTGGAAAGTGGACTATGACAGATGCAGTTAAATTCAAATTTAACGACTTATCATTGGGTCGCCCTCTTGACACACTTTAAAGTTGTTCTAGCTTTTAATATTTCCTACTTTCGTTTCAACTGAGATTTTCCTCTGTGTTTGTTGCTGTTGTTATTGTTGCTAGTTTTTTGTTTTGGTACATGGACTTGATGGATAGATAAATACATAGGAATACTAACTGGTTAATGGTTTCTTGGGTGTTTGGTGGGGAGGTTGTGGGGAAATGGGGAGCTAATAAAGCAGTACAAGAAAAGAAAATTTTCTAAAATTGATTGAGTAGTTAGTGATTGTACAACTCTTCTTGATTTGATTGAACGATTGAATTGTGGAATATGTGGATTATGTCCCAATAAGACCATTTTAAAAATTCTCATTCATATCGACCCTATACAATGCCCTCAAGGTAGAAATAGTCTTTGTCAAGCATCCATCTAAGCATTTATTTTAGCTTTAAGTTCCCTGGCAGAGAAGAAAAAGGGGAAAGGCGTGTGTAATTCTCATTGTCTGATAAAACAATGCAGATAGGTTCCTCAAGAGAGATGTGCGTTCCTGGCAAAGAATCTAAGGGGAACATTCGTATAAAGAGCCATTATAACGTGATCCTTTTCGGTGTGCCAGGGACTTTTATCAGAACAACCCTGACATTTCTCTACTCAACTAAATCACTGATTTAATAGACATATTGGCTGACACAGGATGCAATTAATGCTGCATGTAAGAACACAGACCTTGGCATCAGAAAAGACCTCACCAGTTATGAGCTGTGCAGCTTTGTGCAAATTCTTTGCATTCAGAAATCTTAGGTGCTTCCTCCATAAAATGGGCAAATGAACACCTTTTCGTTCCAGGATCTTGAGGGTTAGAAGAGAAAATATGGAAAAGGGCTTGGCATGGAGCCTCTTACATCGTGAGCGTTTGATGTTACTATGGATTACGATGGTCCTTACTGACTCCACATGTCAGCGGTAAGAGAAAGTCAGCATTGGCGCCTGAGAGGGCAAAGTTTATGGTTCTCCAAGCATTTACCCCAGAGCCTTTTGGAAGCCACTCCAGTGAAGGATGCCATGCCCACCTCCACGGCCAGGAAAGACCGCCAAGACACTCACTGTGCCTGCGCAATGCGACAAAAGCCTATCGCTCTAGTGTTAGGTTCACTGGGAACACTGGATGACCAACCCTAGCCTGGAGGGGGATCGGGAAGAGGAACTTAGCTGGGAGAGGAGAATATTATGGCTGTGAGATGAATGCGTGTTGGCTGCTGTTGAGTGAGTCCAGACTCATGTCCACCCATGCACAACGGGACAAAATGCTGTCTGGTTCTTGGCCATCCCTATGATCGGTTGCAGATGGGACCACTGTGATCCATAAGGTGATGGGATGAGTTCTGGAAGTAGAGCACCTAGCTGTCTTTGTCTAGAGGCTCTGCCGAAGCCTGCTCAGCATCCTAGGAACACACAAGCCTCTGCTGACAGATGGGTGGTAGCTGTGCATAAGGTGTGCTGTGCTTCTTCTGAGCTGGCACAGCACAACCTGGTACTTCCTTTCCCTCCTTCTTCACCTCATTTCCCTTTCTCCTTCACACATGCTCCTTGGGATTGCACCATCACCCTCCCTCCCAAAGAAAATCACGGTTGTTATTGTCTAGTTCACTCTGGCATATTTTCTGATGCCAGTGGGACCCTTTGTTGCCTGGTCCTGTGACATCTTCACAATTGTCGATATGCTGGAGCTGAGTCAGGCACTAGTCTGTCCTGATCCTTGGTGTTTTTCCTTGCTGCTTTCTGGGAAGTAGATCTCTGGACCTTTCTTTCCAATCTGAGTCTGAATGTTATGCTGACACCCGAAATACCTGTGGCATAGCTTCCAACATCATCATAGCATGCAAGCCAGCAAGGTGGGAAGACTATTGACAATTCCCAAGACTGGCTCAAGTTCAAAGAACTAGAGGTTGCTGAGCTAGTTGCAGGATCTAGACCCAGCAAAAACAAGCACGTTTTCCCCAGAGTCTACGAATACTGGAAGCATGCTACACCTGTGAGGGGAAGCTCATCTTTAGGATCCCAATATCTAGCATTCTAGTCCAGCCAAATTGATACACAACCTTAACTACCGCACTCCAGAACTGTGAGAAACTAAAATTTTGATGTTTCAAGCCATTCAGTTTGTGGTAGTTGGTTATAGCAGTCTTAAATACGATGCATATGTTCACAAAAATAGTTACCCAAGAGTTTTCATAGCAACATTATTCAAACTAGCAAATAAATAGAAACACTCATCCTATTCACCAAATGGATAAACACAGTGTACCTTATTCATATAATTCAGCCATAAAAAAAAACAAGCCCTGATACAGGCCACAACATAGAGAACCTTGAGAACATTATGCTAAGTGGAAGAAACTAGACAAAAGACCATGGAGAAATTTATAGAGACACAAAGTAGATTAGTGGCTGCCTAGCAATGGTCCGGAAAAAGAGGAATGATTCCTAATGGGTTCAAGAGTTTTGAGGGGCGTGATAAAAATGATCTAAAATTAGGTTGGAGTAATGGCTGCACATTTTGTGAGTATACTAAAACTATTGGAGTATACCCTTTAAATGGATGGACTCAATGGTATTTACATCTCAGCAAATCTTTTTAAAAAGAATTATCAAAATTTTAAAAAAGTTAAAAAATAAAAAGAAAGAGCATTTGCTTCTCCTACTTAATTGTTTTGGTTTATTTTTAATGTTGAGGAGAACTCATGAATTCTTCATTTAGTTATACCCTTTACAGAAGCCCCAAGGTGGTGGCTCAGTCAATGCACTTGATTGTTAACTGTAAGGTTCAAGTTGAGTGAGGGGTACCTTAAAAAAAAGGCTGGAGACCTACCGGTTCTTCTGAGGAATTAGCCATTGAAAAGTCTCTGGAGCACAGTTCATTTCTGATATACATGGTGTTGCCATGAGTCAGGGTCCACTCAATGGCAGCTGGTGCCGGTTAACCCTTTACTATCATTTATTTGATGCTCAAGCCACCCTAAAATTTTTCATTGACAACACCTTCAAGTTGGTTTCAACTTGGACATGTTCTCATGATATTGACAAAATTTTGTTGAAATTTTTTCTTTACTTTTTTGGGGGTGCAGAGAGCACCAAGTAGTCCAGGCTTAGCTCATACTTGTCTCTGTTCCAATCTAGAATCATCTATTTCTTTTTTTAAAATCATTTCATTGGAGGCTCGTACAACTCTTATCACAATCCATACATACTTCCATTGTGTCAAGCACATTTGTACATTTGTTGCCCTCATCAATCTCAAAACACTTGCTTTCCACTCAAGCTCTTGGTATCAGCTCCTCATTTTTCCCCTTCCTCTCCACTCCCCGTCTCTTATGAACCCTTGATAATTTATAAATTATTATTGTTTTGTCCTATCTAACACTGTCCAATGTCTCCCTTCACCTACTTTTCTGTTGCCCATCCCCCAGGGAGGAGGTTGTACGTAGATCCTTGCAATCGATTTCCCCTTTCTACCCCACCTTCCCTTCACCCTCCTGGTGTCGCCACTCTCACCACTGGCCCTGGAGTAGCCAAAGTAAAACAGGCAATCATCAGCCCTAGATTTCCTGTGTTTCCAGTTCCTGTCTTTACCAGTGTACATCCTCTGGTCTAGCCTGATTTGTAAGGTAGAATTGGGATCATGATAGTGGGGGTGAGGAGGAAGCATTTGCGAAACAGAGGAAAGTTGTACGTTGAGCCATCTATTTCTTCAAAAAGTCCTCGTTCCCTTTGCTACTAGGACTTTAGAAACAAGATCTGAGCACCACGTGTGCTCATTTTTAGAGGGGTGCACTAGCAGACCAGAAACCAAACCAAACATTACCATCGAGTCAATTCTGAACGATAGTGACCCAGAGAAGCTTCATGATTGTAAATTTTTATGGCAACAGACAGCCTCATCTCTCTGCAGAGGAATGACTGGTGGGTTTGAGCCTCCAACTTGCAGTTAGCAGGTCCACACCTAACCCACAGTGCTTGAGAAATATAGGTAGGTACAGTCAAATACAATACATGTGTGCATCCCTATCCATTCCCTCATACATCTCTATGGAATTCTAGATCCAGCTCTACTGAAGCTTATGCCCTTCACTCCCAAACCCCCAGCTTCAACACAATAGAACAGGATCTATTCTAACTTCTTTCCCTATTGGTAGCCTCTTCTGACAGTCAGAAACTTGGTTCCCATTGCCATTGTTGGACAAGCTGGTTCCCACGCATGGCGATCGTATGTGTCACAGCATGCACGAGTGTCCTCTCCTGCACCATCTTCACAGTCTGCTGTCTCGGCTATTTGACTCCCGCTATCCACAGCATAGATTTTGCTTAGTCCTACAATAGGCTGACAGTCATCTCCGAGTTGCCAGCTCATGTCTCCGAGAAAAAGAAGTCTCCTACAGTATTTATTTAGAGGGTTTGTGTGTGCCTTGCTTGAGTGAGGCTGCTGAACCATTGGCAGTTCACACCCACCAGCTGCTCTGTGGGAGAAAGGTGTGGCCACCTGTTTCCATTCTGTAAGTCAACACCATATTTTCCAGGTCACAATGAGCCTTGGTACACCTGTGTGTGAAAGGTATACTATAGTATATTGAGCCCCTCAATTATATAGGTTTTTCTTTTCATTATCTTATATTGTTGCAGGTGTATCTGCAGGGGAAATATCTAGAAGTGGAATGATTGGGTCAGAAGGTGGGGTGGGTAGGGACTCTCAAGTTGGTGCCAACTCACAGGGACCCTAACCCAAAAGAACCAAACACCCCCCGGTCCCGAGCCCTCCTCACAATCGTTATGTCTGACTCCCTTGTCACAGTCGTTGCGTCAATCCATGTCATCTGGTTTCTCACTGCCCTTCGACCTTACCAGCATGAGATCCTTTCCCAGGGCCCAGCCTGTCCTAAGAGCATGTCTAAAATAGGTGAGGCGCAAGGTCTGTTGCCTTATTAGACAGGCAAATCCCACATGTCAAAATGGTGATGACTCCATGTTTATCAGTCATTTTTAAGACAGTCTGTTCCCTCAGTCTCCCCAGCACAGTGTTTTGTGATGCTTCTTATTTTGAGTCCATCTGATAGTGAGAAACAGTAGCTCAATGTAATCTACTCGGGTCTTACTGCTGTCAATTCTGATGCACAGTGACCCTATGGGACAGGGTAAAATTGCTTCCTGTGGTTTCTGAAACTGTAAATCTTTACAGTAACAGATAACCTCAGAGGAGCTGGTGGGCTTGAACCACTGACCTGGTGGTTAGCAGTCCAAACGCTTAGCCAAGTGCATCACCAAGGATGCTAGTTATGGGCCTGAGTTTTGTTTTTAAAAAAGCAAGTGATTTCCCGAAATGTGTTAGTCACTGAGTTGCCATCGTTAAGATCCACCTGAGATGCCCTTCTTGCATTTGGGGAGGGCATACAGCTAGCTGGGGAGCAAGAGACACCTTTGAGGGCAGGAAGAAGGAACACTGAAAACAAGTGAATTCTTCTCTGCAATGTCACTGGACAGGCAGGTTTCTGGTATCCAAAGAGGTCATGATTTATATCATTACTGTCATCGCCTGCAGCTGTGGGGTTCTGAGTGACACCGACCTGACACTCTGTTCTGACACTTGGCAAGAGGAAGGGAGTGTGGAGGAAAAGATCAAGTGGTTTCATTTTTATGTCTCAGCTATTCTGGGGTCACCAGCCAACCATTCCTGAGTATCCCTATGCAACAGAGAGGGTTTAAATGAGGCGAGTCCCTCCGTTTTTCAGAGAGCATCGAACTATAGCGCCAAGTCACTTGGTAATGGGTCCCGCCTCCTGGCCCACTGCTTGACCTGACAGGTCAGAGGCTAGCCCATATGCCTCTTGCTAAGGGCCAGCAGCTCCTTTGGCAAACATCTACCATCTACCCTAGGCGCTGTGCATTATACCAAGAACTGTAACCCTTTCAAAACCACTTACGAAAACTTTGCTAGGTTTCCTGCTGGAAGTTCAAGTTTCAGGGGGAAAATGTATTTTTTGTTTGGTATGGATATATACATATATATCTCAAAATTTTATCATCTTTATCACATTTAAGGATACAATTCAGGGATGTTAATTACACTCATCATGTTGGTAGCGCCACTATCCATTTCCCCCAAATGTTCATCACCCCCAACAGACTCAGGACCTCTTAAGGTAATAATTGCACATTTCACCTTCCCCTGGCTTTGGCAACCTTTAGTCTACTCTGTGCAGAGCTCTGTGTACAAACTAATTTAGCCTATTCTGGATATATACTATCAGTGGGATCATGCAATGGTTAGTTTTTCTTTGGAGACCGACTCATGGCACGCGGCATCGTGTTTTCAATTTTGTCTGTGCCAGGACATATATCTAGACTTCATTTCTCTGTATGGTTGGGTGTTTTTCTTTTAAGGACCACAGTTGGTTTCTCCACCTGATGATGGACACTTGGATCGTTTCCACCTTTTGCCTATTGTGACAGTGTAGCAATGAACACTGATGAACACAAAGATCTCCAACTCCTTGATCTCATTGTATATATCAAGGCACAGAATGGCTGGGTCATACGGTCTTTCTATGTCTGACTTTTGGAGGAATGGTCAAACTCTTTCCACTAGCAATGCTCTGGCATTTAAAAAGTCTTAAAAGTATTTAAAAAGTCCATAATAGAGTGTGAGTTGTGGATATTTTGGGTCCAAGTGAGATTTCACTGCCTTGTTTACATGCTGGCTTTCACTGAAAAAAAATAAGGCCTGACTGAGAAAACTGGATTTGGAATCATTATGCTTCCACTCACAGGAGATGTGAATCAGTAAGGCAGAGCACCCCATAATCATCACGCCTTTAGGGCTGGCTCAAAAACACAGGGGAGCAGGTCAATTGCATACCTCTGCCAGGGGAAGAAAACAAGGCAGAAATGATTATACCTCTAGAATGAAGCCTTGAACATAGTAGGTACATTGTCCAAGTGTGCCCACCAAATGAATAAGCAAGTAATCTGTGAATAAAGAAAACTGATATTGACTACAAAAATTTTTGAATTAGAGTGTTGAAGACTATCTAAAGTACCATGGACTGTCTTAAGGACAAACAAATCTGTTTTGGAGGAAGTACATCCAGAATGTTCCTTAGAAGCAATGATGGTGAGACTTTGTTTCCTGTGCTTTGGGCATGTCATCAGAAGAGACCGGTCCCTGAAAAAGGGCATCATGTTTGGTAACCAGAGGGTGACTGGCAAAGAGGAGATGGACGGGCACAGTCGTCACCACTATAGATTTTAATCAAGAGAAACTTGCTGTCTCTCCCTTTTTGCCCATCATCACACCACAACTCTGAGTCAGAACCCAAACATGGCCCCACCCCACCCTCCTTCCTTCTCATTCTGAGTTTATTTTACTTTGTGAACTTAAGGGCAGAGCTCCATGCAGGCCTTTGTGAAGTGGGCCTTAGATAAACTGCAAAGGTGTGAAAAGCATCTCTCTGAGAAGATCTGTAAGATGCCTCCTGCAGGTCTTTAATCTGGTTCTCCTGGGTGTGCGGCTCATGAGCTTCGATCAAATGTAGACAAGTGGGACTGGGTTTCCTCCTTAGGCAGTTGGCTAGATTGTGAGTTCTTTATTTTATTTTTCAAAGTTATGAGATGGTTGGAACTCCAAAAGGATCAGACCATGCTGTTTGATAGTAAAGGAGGTTATTTTAAAAATCAGCTAGAAGATTCTGCCAGCTAAAAACTACACATGAGTTAATGCTAATGAAGAGAAATGCTTGGCCTACATCTGCTTCAATGGCTTATGTGAGCAATGAAATATTTCATATTTTTAAAGCTATTTGGGACCAATTAAGCAAATGAAATCTGTTCCCCTTCCCCCCAAAAAAACTTGAATCGAAATAAAGGTATTCGAGTAGAATTCTTACTTTAGCAAAACTATGTAATTAAGAATAGAAGACTTAGTAAAGATTTTTTCTTCACTTTTTATGGTGAATTGGGTGAAGGTTTACAGGTCAGTTTTCCATTCAACACTTCAGACACATTTTGTTACAACTCATTGATTGCACTCCCCACAATGTAACATAACTTATACCATTTCCTCCTTGTGTCTCCTGTTTCCAATTCTCTTCCTTTTCTAACCCATCTGAAAATTGTCTTTGGGTAAATGCCTTTTTATTCTTAAGTGGCTGATTATTCTAAAGTATATATACCTCCTAAGTGCTATTGTCCCCCTTATAGACCCGATGGTAATTTGGTTGGAAGTAAGTTCATTTCCAGACCTGAAGGGTGACTGAGGGCTGGTGTCTCAGATCATTCTCTATCCAACCAATAAGTCTTGTCTTTTGTTGTTGTTTATTCCAGTGACTTTGAATGTTGTTGCACCTTTTTCTCCTAGTCTATCAAGACCTATTAATGTAATCTCTTTCAGAGTGGATGGTAGTAGTAGCTGGGCATCATCTAGTTCTTCTGGTCTCAGGGTCAGGAAAACTGATGTTTGCATGGTACATTAGTTAGTCCAATGAATTAATTGTTTGCATGTATCTTCAATTCTTGTCATTCTTAGTTCCTCTGGATGGGAAAAAAAAAACCAGTAACGGCACCTTACATGGCTACTCATGAATGTTTAAGACCTCAGTCACTGCTCATCAAAGTAGGATGTAGAATATTGTCTCTGTAAACTTTAAGACTCAATAAACAACTGATAAAACCAACTATGCTTCTATTTGCTGAGTGCCCACTATGCATGCATAAGACATCATTTTCAATGCTACAAGGCCTAAACAATATAAACAAGCGATTATCTAGAGCTGCGAGCAGAGATACCACAAGTGGATGGCTTTTGAAAACAGACATTCTCTCACAGTTTAGGAGTCTAGAAGTCCAACTTCTGGGTTCTAGCTCCAGGGGAAGTTTTGCTTTCTCTGTTGGCTTATAGTTTAAAAGGGAGACCCTTATCTCCTTGATACCATCTGTGGACGGGGTGCTCTTTGGGGACCTTTCTGTGTATTGGCATCAATCTTCCTCTGCATCTGGGAGGTTCCGATGGAGCCTCGGTGATGGAGTGATTACGAGTTGAACTGAGACCTGCAATCCCATCAGTTGGAAACCCTCAGCCTTTCACCAGGAGAAAGACAGCGCTCTCTACTCCCATGAAGAGTTTCACTCTCATTGGCCTATGTACATATACTTATATGGCAATACACTGAGGTTGAGGTGGACTTTGAGCCTCTGCTCCAAGCCCTGCTTCGACGTAAGAACACTTTGTTCTGACAATCTGCCATTCTGTGTCACTCATCCTCATGGCACAATTGCTGAAGACGAAATGGGTGCATGAGCAAATGTGGTGAGGAAAGCGGATATGGGTTTTAAAGGCTTGAAGTTAAACAAGCGGCCATCTAGCGGAGAAGCCACAAGCCCGCATGGAAGAAGCAGACCAGCCTGGTATAACTGCTTCCATTCCTGCTCCCGGATTCCGTGTGTCATAAGCTCTTAGCTGTACCTGTGTACAGGCTCCAGTCTAGCCCGCAGTGAAAGACACGACTGGGGTCATGAGAATGGAGGATGAAGAAGCCTAAAGAAACCAGGGGCGGGGCTGAGCCCCGGTGGCGTAGTGGTTGTGCGCGGGACTGCGGCCCACTGGGATGGAGGTTCAATTCCAGCTCCACAGGAGCAAAGGCTGGGCCTCCTACTCCCACCACCAGAGGGCAGTGATGCCTGGAAAAAAAAAAGAAAAGAAAAAAAGAAACCAGGGGCATATTGTGTGTTGCATCAGTGCTACACTGTGCCCTGATTGACTTATCTCCACCTTGGGACCCTTCTGTGAGGGGATGTCCCATTGTCTACAGATGGGTTTTGGGTCTCTGTTCCAACCCACCCTGTTCTCAACAATATGTTTTTTGTGTATGTTTGTTTGTTTGGGGTCTTCTGACACCTGCTACCCGATCCAGTCAACACCTCATGATCATACAGGCTGGTATGGGGAGAAGGGGGACAAACAACAGAAACCATAGCGGAAGGGAAACATTGGTCCATGTAAGATAGAAAGATAATAATAATTTATAATTTATCAAGGGGTCAGGAGGGTGGGAGAGGGAGGGAAAAAAGAGGAGCTGATACATGGGCTCAAATAGAAAGTAAATGTTTAGAACATAATGATGGCAACGTATGTACAAATATGCTTAATACAATTGATGTATGGATTATAAGAGCTGTAAGAGTCCCCAATAAAATGATCTTTTAATAATAAATAAATAAAATTTCAAAGAGTTACGATTTCAGAAGCGTGCGGAGGCTGTTTTACCTCGTCTTATAGGGTAGCTGTGGGTCAGTATTGAATAGATGAAAGTGAGAGCAGATTCCTAGCACACCGGTGCGGGGTCCAAAATACGTACTGCACTCCTGATTCTTCTCTTCTTTTGGGTGGGAGTAGGTCCCTGTGATTTATGCTCAGTTCCTTAATATCTTTTCTATCTCAAGAAAGATTGATTCAAGATACAACCTAATCCTGTAGATTGCATGTTGCCTCATGAACATAACAGCCACTAAGCCTGCCTCATTAACATTGTAGAAGTGAGGATTTATAACATAAAGGATAATTACACCGGATCAAAAAAAATGAAGGACAATTACATAATACTGAGACTTTTGGACTAGTCAGCTTGGTATGTATTCTGAGGGGTGGAGTGGGGGGGATGCAGCATTCCACAGCATTTTACAAGACAAAACAGAAGGGTGAAATGTCTTATGAAGAAGCCTTGTTTGCCTAAGTATTTCATTTCACAATAATGTCCATCTCATTTTTTTTTAATTTTTTTTAGGCATCACTGCCCTGGTGGTGGGTAGGAGGCCCAGCCTTTGCTCCTGGGAGCCGGAATCGAACCTCCATCCCAGTGGGCCGCAGTCCCGCGCACAACCACTACACCACCGGGGCTCAGCCCCATTTCACAATAATGTAAAAATACCTTTAAAAATCAACATAAGCCTTGTATCTCTAAGGACTCGGTTTCCCTGATGTACGATTTTAATCTCACTGCATCTCAGAAGACTTTTAGTGGAAATGAGCAATTAAAAAGCCCCGACCTTCAGAATGGCTTGTACCATGTGGGTAGCGCTTAACTAATGCTGTTAAAAGCTGTAATTTAGACAGGGTGTTCTAGCTGAGGGCCAAAACAAAGGGACGGAATTTGTTTATGGGCTGCTCTACCTGGACCACTCATACGTGCTGTCATTTGCTGATCTAATTCTTGGGCTGATAGTGTTTTCCTTCAACCCACATGGAGGAGAAGTCCACAGGGAAAGAGGAGAGTTCTCGCACCTACAGAACTCAATCTGGAATTGAGAGCATGCTGATAACTCTCTCTCCTCTCAAAAAAGGCTCTTTATGACTGATAGGATTCTTTCCCCCCCTCTTTCTGCACTCTCCAAAAGCCTCTATAGTACATCTCCATAATTTGTTTCCTTTGTGTTTCTCATTAGGGCCTGAGAGGAGCCCTACTGAGTTTCCCTGACATTATCTCGGGCCACCTGATGCCTGGGTGTTTTGAAATGTCATATTGCTCAAGAGATAAAGCCAGCCCTGATTTTTGTCAGCCACGGAGCTGGGCATAGAATAAGTAAGTGAAAAGGGACTACGGGGAAGAAAGTCAAGGTCATTCCCATTTAAGGAAGAGGCTGGGCCCCTCCTCCTTGCCATGAAGGGAGAGAGCAAAGTTCGAGCTGGCAGTGCAATCTCAGGGCGATGCCCAGGCCATGATGGGGAATGGACGTCTCAATCCTGGGAAGGAGAGAGCGGGATGAGCCTCTTCAACATCAAGCAGAGGAGGCAGGGACAATGAAACCTTGTAACTATGACAACCATAGATACCAAACAACAGCAGCAAACAGGATCTGTCAGGGCAGAGTCAGGCCTCAAATGCATCCAGTGTGTCAGGGGCTGGGGGCCCATGGTGTCACTCAGTTTGAGGACGTCAGGCCACTTCCTTGGTGTGATGATCTGTGAGATGTAGGCATTGATTTCTGATGGAGGATGCCGTCCTGTGTTCACAGCAGGAGTGGTAGCCAGCACTCCTTCATTGAATGGGGCAGAACATGCTTCCGACTGCAACTTTTCTACCCCAAACACACCTTTGTCTCAGTTTTCTCATGGCACTCTGATAAACATACCACAAGTAGGTGGTTTTATTAAACAAGAATATATTCTCCCACAGATCAGGAGAGAAGAAGCGCAAATTCAGAGGCAGTTTTCTCTCTGTGGAGGCTTTGAGGGAAAGTCCGTGTCTCTTTTCAACATCTGTGGGTTTGGTGTTCCTTGATCTCCATGTCTTTTGGTATCAGATTTCCCCTGAATCTAGGAGGTTCCCAATGCAAAGACATGGGGTCCAAAAGAAAGCACTCTGCTCCTAGCTCTTTCTTCTTGGGGGATACTTAAGTCCCTCTGATCTCTGTTCATTTGTTTAATCTTCTTTATCAAAAGAGGTTGATTTGAGATACAGCCTAATCCTGTAGAGGGTTAGGGTAGATTGTATCCTGCCTCATGGATGTGTCACTGTTGCCAGGTGCTGTTGAGCTGGTTCGAATTCATAGTGACCCTGAGTACAACAGAAGGACACTGCCTGGTCTGACAGCGTCCACACGATTGTTCCTCTGTTCACATGGTCGCAGCCTCTGTGTCAATCCAGCCTGCCTCTTGTTCGATGCCGCTTTAGTTTACCAAATATAATGTCCTTTTCCAGAGACTGTTCTCCCCTGACAACATGCCCAAAGTATGTGAGACGAAGTCTTGCCATCTTTGCCTCTAATGAGCGCTCTGGCTGTCCTTATATTTGTTCTTTGGGCAGTCCATGGTACTTTCAACATTCTTCTCCTGTACCGTCATTCAAATACACCGATTCTTCTCGGGTCTTCCTTATTCAACTTTCACATGCATATGAGGTGATGGAAAATACTACGGCTTCGGTCAGACATTCCTAGTCCTTAAAGTAACATCCCTGCTTTTTGACACTTGGAAACGGTATTGCGCCGCAGATTTACTTAACGCAACTGACCTCTTGACCGTTGCTTCGGGGAGTATTGATGGTGTGTCCAAGTAAGACAAAATCCTTGACAACTGAAACTTTTCTCCATTTATCGTGATGTCAACTATTGGTCCGGTTGTGAAGATTTGGGTTTTCTTTCCATTGAGTTGCAGTCCATATGAAGGCTACAATCCTTGATCTTACTTATCAGTCAGTGCTTTAAGTTCTTCTCAAAAAGCAGAGCTGTGTCGTCTGCATATGGTTGTTAATAGGAACACAACTGACACCAGTCCTTCCTCACTGACATCACAGCGCCCAGGATGTACATCACAGAGGAAAATTAGCATCAAATCACAGAGGCGAGTGACGCAGTACTGAGACTCATGCTCTGGCTGAGTTGACACATAACCGGGGAACACGCAGTTCAATTCAAGACTCCCTCCATTGCACTGAGAGGCCCTAGTGGAGTAGAGGGGTCACGTGTTCAGCTATCAACTAGAAGGTCAGTCATCTGAAACTAGCAGTCACTCTGCTGGAGAAAGAGGAGGCTCTCTAGTCTCATAAACAGTTACAGTCTTGGAAACACACAGGGCAGTTTTACCCTGTTCTAAAGGCTCACGACGAATTGGACTCAACTCAGTAGCTGTGAGTTTGGGGTTTTTGTTGTTGCTGTTGTTGTTTTTAGCTTTGTCCTGTGAGAGTGGATGTGGAAGGCTGGCCCAGTGTCTTTGATCTACCAAACTCCTCTGCTTCCTCATTAATCCTGTCTTCCTAGAGCTCTTCATTTCTTTGGGTCAGATAATTGGTACTGGTCTCAGAGATGATGTGACCCTGACTTTGCAACCTCTGAAACCTATAGGGGAGAGTGAGTACAGAAATGTGTGAATTCAAAATTAGGACCGTAGTGTGGGTATTATTAGTTGATGTGGTCTGAAACACCAGTTGGTTAAAAAATATGTATCTATTATTCAGAGTCTAACTAATAGGGAACGACTGAAAACCAGCACACAATGGCAGGGTATTGTGTCAGAACAAGGGCAACGAACCCACTGCCATATTCAAGTCAATTCCAATCTATAGAGAGAGTAGAACTGCCCTATACTCTATAAGACTTTATGGAAGTAGGGTGCCTCACCTTGCTCGGCGTGGCTGATGGGTTAAAAAAAAACTGGCCTTCAGTGTAAGACATGAAAATATAATAATTTATAAGTTATCAAGGGTTCATGAAGGAGGGAGGGAAAATATGATACCAAAGACTCAAGTAGAAAGAAACTGCTATGAAAATGATGATGATAACAAATGTACCGATGTGTTTGACACAATGGATGCATGTATGTATTGTGATAAAAGATGTATCCCCCCCCCCATAAAATGACTTAGAAAAAGACTTTCTGTTAGCAACAGAGAGCTTTCCCCTCTGTGCCACCAGGGCCCCTCATGGTCTGGCTGGGAGAGGGAGGTAACGAAAAGCAAGCCATAGCGCTCACTGAGCCTTTTCACCAGCCAGGAAGGTAAGAAATTAACAAATTTGTTCCTGGGAAAGATATGGCACAGAGTTTTCTCTGAAAGAGAGAAATTGAACAATAAGCTTACTAAATCCTCTTAGGAGAGAAAAGGTGCTCTGGTAAATACTCCATGTCCAAACTGACTGTGAGTCAAAAAAGGAAGGGGGCGTTTTCCCGAAAGTGAACAGAGATCGGAAGTTTCCTGGAGGTGAAAAACATCCCCCAAATGAAGAGTGGAGCACAAGAGCCTCTGGCTCTGCAAACGGGTCTGCTCTTTGGGCTCTGCCTAACGTCACACTCCAGGACCAGGAAACGAATGGAGACTGAGCCGTGCAGCCTTCCTCCCAGCGTTCAAAGCCAGCCCGTCAGCAGACAGACAGCTAAGGGCCTACTGGCCTCGGGGGCTGGGTCCACCTCAGCTCTTCTCGGGGTCACTTATGTTATTCCATAGCAGGCTGGCGCTTGCCCCTCTAGAGTGTGGTACTGTTACCATCGTGCTGCCAGCAGGGGGAGAGATGGACACATTCCCAAAGGAATGTACGTGTCCTGGAAAGACTCTGCAGTGCCCCCCCCCCCACCTGCAAGCAAAGGGGTGTCCTGCTGCAGAATCAGGGCCACCGGGGGAGTCTGGGATGTTAGGGTTTTCCGTGCCTTGGTTCAGATACCCCAGCTCACTTAGGAATCAACCTCATACTGCAGACAGGCTGGGATGTGAACTCGTCCCTCTGGGGTGCTGCTCCTCTTCTAATGAAGCCGGTCTGGCATTCTTATCTTCTGGCCCCGGGCATGAGTCTCTTCCTGTACTGTCAGAGCGTACCTGTTCTCTTTCCCCAAGGCACGAGTGGGGCTCAGGGAAACCAGCCTGTTTTGTTGTCCATATGATGTCCGGGCAGCAGGAGCACCGGGGTAGGTTTCTCCTCATCCATGTGGGAGACCGGGGTTCTATTCCCAGCCAGTGGTCCTCTACCTCCCCTCGGTCGTAAGACTTGCATGTTGGTTGGAGGCAGAACGAGTTTCAGCATAAGGTCTGGACTAAAATGGACTAGGAAGAGAGGCCTAGTGATCCAATGCTGAAAATCAGCCAGTGAAAGCCTTATGGACCCCAATGATCCAATTTGCAATTAATCATGGAGCAGGTGCTAGACCTGGCAAGGTTCCCGTCTGCTGAGTATGAGCTTGCCTTGAGTCAAGAGTGGACTGGATGGCAGCTAACAGCAAGACTTCTTGTCAGCAGGCTGGACTATCACCGTTGCAGGATCCACAACTGTCCTGCTAGGGCACCTGGGTGGTATTACTTCTCCCTCTGCATCAGATGCTTTTCCCCAGCCAACTGGGGTTACCAACACCAGAACCCCCCTTCTAAGTCAGCTTCCTTGATCCTTCTGGTCTCAGTTGTCTTAGTCAGGAGGCTCTGAGACTTGCATGGGCAGAGTTCACAGAGACCTACACGGTCCCTGTGAGTCAGAATGGACTCTCTCTCAGATTGGCAGTGAGTGAGAGTTTCCTGAGGGTTGAGGGATGAAAGATGAAGAGGGAGGTGGTGGTGGTGTTGCCCCACAGGCCTGGGCCAATTCTACTGGGAGCTCCAGCGCATGGGCAGCCCTTCAGAGTTGTTAGTCTGGGAAACAAATCCACGGAGACTCTTATGTATACGAGAGTTTTCTATAAAGGATAAATGCACACCAAGAAAACAGCCCAAGCCCATGCCGCCCAGGCCCACAAGTCCAACACTAGCCCAAGTGTCTGACACCAATCCACAAAGTGCCCCGTCTCACAGAACACACGCAGTGACGCTGACTGTAAGAAGAAAGCTGAATCTGTGAATGTGTAAGCATTTCAGTGCTAGCAGGTGTTCTCCACATGGCTGCACCTGCACCCAGGGCTGCCTCAGGATGAGTCCATGTCGTAAGGTGACTAGACATCCCACTTTTTAACAATTTGTTCCGCATCCCATGGCGTTTTAAAATTAAATAAATATATTACAATACTATTTTTGTGTTCTATGAACAGTTTTGTTGCTCCATAGAGACCAAATTTTTAATCAGCCCCCTCCCCCACCCCACCCCAGTTGATGGTGTCCCACTTAAAATCTGGTCACTTTATCATGTGGCTTCTCCTCAGGGATGTCTTGCAGGAAGTGAGCCTGGCCAGCTGAAGCAGGGAACTGGCTAAGGCAGCCACACCCTGGTCTGACCATCAGAGAACATGAGAGTTGAGAACTAGAAAGGTGAGGCTCACCGAGCCATTGATCTCTCCACCCTTCAATTGATCCCACATGTATTTATCAGCCAGGTTGGCACAATAAACCATATCTGGACTGTGCTAACTTGGAGGATGGACTCCTGGTGATGCATTCTAGCCACCTGAGATAGTGTCCCTCTCAGTCTCTGCATCTCCTCTGTCTTCAGCCTGTCCTCTGTCTCCAGGAAAAAAGATTACCTGGTCAATGCTGACTGCTGTCGTAAAACTGCTGTTGATGTGCTCTCCCTGACTGTTCTAGGTCTTCTCAGAATATGGAGGTGACTGATGGAGGTGACCATTTACCTCTGTCACTTCTAGGAAGTTGTTAGGGATTCAATTGTGTCCTCCTAAAAGATACCGGGAAGCCCTAACCCTGGGAGCTGTGGGCATGGCCTTGATCAAAAGTAAGGACTTTGAAGATGGTGTCAGTTAACATGAGGTCATACTTGGGTAGGGCAAGTCATGACATGATCTGAGTAGTGTCCTTATGGAAAAGGGGAAGCATCCCAGGGAGACAGGGGAAGGGCTACTGTAGAAGATGCATCAAGGGATGCTTGGGGCTACCACAGGCTGGGAGGGACCAGAAGGGATCTTCCCTTAGAGGCAGGAGGAAATATGGCCCAACAACATGGTGATTTGGAAAGTCCACTCCCAGATCAGTAAGATGACAAAATTCTCTTCTACGAGACCAGTCCCCGGAAACGGACATCATGCCTGGTCAAGTAAAGGGTCATGGAGAAAGAGGAAGATGGGCAGTGTTTCGTCATGTGCATGGAGTTGCTGTGAGTGGGGATAGACTCACTGGTACCTAACAGCAGTAAGTTTCTCGTGGGATGCTGTGACGGTGGCTAATACTGGGATGATGTGTCCACATTTGCCTCCTGCTTGAAGATTGTTTATTTATGTGAGTGTCCTCTCAGCTTCAGAGGTACCTTGAATTCCAGCACCTCCGGGCTCTGTGTGTAAATCTGCATGCATACCCTGCGTTATTTGGTGGCCTCCATCCTGGGTCCGTCTGAGTCAGGGTCCTGACTGGTTCGGTCTTTCTGTGGGAGTCATTCCCCCTCCCTGATAGCTAAACTGACCTTTTATCGGAGTCCCTCTCCGAGTCCCACCAAGCGGAGCTACGTCAAGCACATCTTTAAAGGTCAGTGCTGCATCTCATTTCTGTTGGGGCGAGTCCCCAAGGACTTGATGGACACTTCTGTCCTTCACGCTTAGGAGGAATCAGCTCTGGAAGGGGACATTCCCATTCCCTTTCTGAACCTCACTGACCAACAATGTAATTACCACACGTGGTTTATATGACTTTCCTTTCTGCTCACAGAGCCCTGGTGGCATAGTGGGTTACACCGTGGGCTGCCAACTGCTGCTTCTTGGGAGAAAGAGGAGGCCATCTCCCCGTAAAGATTTACAGTTTTGGAAACTCGAGGGAGCCCTCTACTCTGTCTTCTAGGCTCATCATGAATTGGAATTGACTTGATGGCAGTTGGGTGGATTGGTTGGTTTTCATGTCTGCTAACTGCCCCGATGCCTGCACTCACTCCTGTAGAGCACAGCAGGGGTGAGGGCTGGGCCCCTTACTCAGGGCTGGAGACAGCCTGGCAAACAACTGAGTTGGGCAAAGGGTTAGCACGCTCACAGCAAGATCAGAGGTCACCCAGAGGTTACTTTGGAAAAATCAGCCATTGAAAACCCCGTGGAGCACAGTTCTACTCTGATAACAGGGAGTCGCTGTGGGTCAGAGTGACTTCCATGGCCACTGTGGTCTTGTTCGCCAGGGTGGGTTCTGACTCCTTTGAGACTAAGGTGCCTTGAGTCTAAGCGTGGCAGCTTGTGGGTGTTTACCGAGAGGGCAGTTCAGGAGTGAGATGTCAAATTTACAGGCACACGTTCATGCACAGCCTGCTCAGGAATACGAAGTGGAAACTCAGGAGAAGGGCAGGAGTATCAAGCTCTCCGTGGTCCTGTGACCAGTCCAGCAGCGGTGCCTGGCCACACCCATCTCAGAATACATTGGTGGTCTGGCTGCTCGGGAAGCCTCCTCTCCTTATTCCAGCAGTGGAGCTCCACGCTCACTGGTGTGCTCGTTTCGACCCTAACAAGACGGATCATACCAAGGGATAGAGATAGCCAGCACCTCGAACCCTCACGCATTCGTGGTGGGTGTGTCAAAAGATAAAAACAACTGTGGGAGCAAGCATGGTCTTTCCAAGTAAGCAGAAGCATCTTCTATGATGCAACCTCCCCTGGAGCAGCAAAACTCACGAACAAGAAGCTTCACTTGCCCAAGCTAGAGACGGACCAAGGCTTGTGTTGATTGCACGGTGGGTGAAAGAAGACGGCCATCAAGTTGATTGCGACTCATGGCCACCCTGTAAACCTGTCCTTGTGGGTTTCCAGGATTGTAATTCTATATCGAGGTAGAAAGTCTCGTCTTTCTCTCTCAGAGCAGGTGGTGGTTTCAAATCGCTGACCCATTTAGCAACCCACTGCTTAACCCACAATGTCACCATGCCGCACACAAAGAAACAGGAAAAAAAGATGATAAATTGTTCAAGTCATGATAGTGATTTCTCTTGTTTGTGAGAAGTACCTGAAAGGAGGCAAAAAGGAAATCTTCTGGGATTTTAGTAGTGTTTTCTTTTTGTTTTTTAACCAAGTGCTATTTACAGAGATTCGTTCAGTCTGTGGCTGTTTACTCTTTTTATATGTTATTTTCCAGTGTACTCTTATTGGGGGTATTTTTGTTAGCTCTTGACACCAGACGTTTGTAACTGGATTTGCTTTGGCAGCGCTGACCAGGAATGTCGCTTGGGATGCTCTGAGCAGAGTTGCAATGCAGGCAAGGACCAATTCCAGCATCAGGGACAGCCGTTAGCATGTGGGATCCTCGTCTAAATCCAGCTCCCTCTCTGCCTGCCTCTTGATGTATATGCCTGGTCTAGACGACTCACACCTACTGCCCTGCAAACGGAAATCACTTCCCAGGCACCATAAATAAAGCGTTAACGAGAAGTAGAACGGAGAAGGCTTGCAGACCTTGGCACTGCATTTCAGAAATAGTTGCAGAGAGAAATGTAAGGCATTAAGCCACTTCCCAAAAATACACGGGTAGAATGCAAAATCTACCTTAGTGTGGATGAAGGAAAATATAGAATCGGGGTTTCTGATGAGGGGATGGCATGGTAATAAGCAAACAACTCTGAGCAAGTACAGCGAGGCCTAGGTACTTATGAAACCACCGAATACATCAGTGACATCACTCTTCATTTATATCGTCATCACTAATATTAAAGAGTGAGTACTACACGGCGCTGCATAGTGGGGCTGGCACAAACGAATAAGCTGACAAATGTGCAGTTTAACCCCCACGCCCCTCACCCCAGAAGGGCCTTGGAAGGCAGACCTTCTGAAAGGTCACAGCCTTGAGGACTCTGGGGAACGGACCTGCTTTGCACTCGTGGGATCACCAGGAGTTCGACCAGACTCAAAGTCAACTAGCAACACTCTTTGTTTGGGACTCTGTCCAGCAGGTAACTGAGAGTATGCCAATGAATCTTCACAACAACCCCAGGACAAGATGCTATTTGTTCTATTTTACGGGAGAGAAAAGTAGATCTCAGGGGTTAGATATTCAAACCTATGATCACCAAGTCAAAGCCAACTTACAGCAACAACTCCATGAGACAGTAGAACCGACTGCCCCAACAGACTTTCTTCCTAGGAACAGACCGCCTCAATTTTTTCCCAAGGAATGGCTAGGGGGTTGGAACCACTGACTTCTGGTTAGCAGCCTAATGCTTAACCTCTGTACCACCAGGTCTCCTTGGGGTTAATTGCCCCCAAATAATGAGGCATATAGTGATGCAGCCAGGATTTGAACAAAAATGCAAAATTATCTTTGTTTGAAACTGGCGATTTCCTCATCCTAACAAGGACAGACCAGACAAAAGGCCCTCTTCCCCTCTCAGGGTGTTCTGCTCTCTTCTGCTGGTCTTTGGGTATGTGGCCGTCATGTACTTGTGTGTCAATTTCATGATTGGGAGTCTCGAGGTGGAGTCTAGCCTGGCAATCTGGAGATAGCCACTGAGGCTTCTGTATGGGCATGACTTTCTCCTGAGAATTCTGGGAAGTCGGTCTACAGGCAAGACAAGATGGTGGCATGCTGATGGATCCTGAGTCCTGGAACCTGGAGGAGCCAGAGGAGAAGCCACATGGGCTTGCCCTGATGGAACCAGACCTCTGGGGCCGGGGAAGCCACAGAGAGACCCCTTCCAGTGCTGAGATGCTTCTAGATTGTCCTGGTGTCATTGCACATGCTCCGTGAGTCAGACACTTTTTAGATTGGTATCGGACATAGGGGCTGATATCAGACTTATGACCTTGGACTGGACTGAGTTGGGATAATTTCTCAAAGTTCCATTCCTCTTGTATATAAACCTTTCCCTTATATCCATATGTGTGTCTATGCATTTTTTCTCTAGTCTACCTGGACTCACACAGGTACCCAGTGAATTCCAACTTATTGCCACCCCACAGGACAGAACACAATCAGTCCTGTGGATTTCCAAGGTTGCAACAAAACTCAAGTCCACCAAATTCTTCCATTGGAATTGACTCAATGGCAGTGCGTTCGATGAGTTTGAATTTTGTTTCATCGGAAGCCTGGGCCTATAAACTGGTGTCTCAGGGGTCCTGGATCTGTAAACTAGCCCTGGGCTTTCTTTTTCTGGATCATGGTCACCGTTTAGCAAAGCGACTCTCACTTTACCAGAAACGCAAAAACCAACAGAAAACTGCAGAACGGTCCACCGACTGGGCTTACTGGCTAGATGACCAGCATGTCTTTCTTGGCGAAATAAAGGTTGAGCCTTGTGCGCCTTCAAGGCAGGGCTTGCACATCTGTCTGTCTTCACTTGGGCGTTAGCCCGAGCACGTCGGTTGTTCTTGGACGTGGTTGTCAGGGGCCATGTAGTCAGCTCAGGCTCATAGTGACCCTATGCATGACCCAGTGAAACTCCCCAGGGTCCTGTGCCGCCATCCTCATGATTGTTTCTGTGCCCGAGCACACTCATGCAGCCACCGTATCAATTCATCTCCTCAGGGACGCTACCCCCCTCCACTTTACCAGACATAATGTCCTCTTCCAGGGACTGGCCTTTCCTGACCATATGTTCAAAGTATGTGAGACGAAGTCTGGCCATCCTTGCACTCTGGCCTTCCTTCTTCCAGGACAGGTCAATTTGTCCTTTTAGCAGTCCTTGGGGCTTTCAATATTCTTCTCCAGCTCCACGATGCAACTGCATGGATTCTTCATTGGTCTTTCTTGTTCAATGTCCAACTCTCATGTGCATATGATGCATCCTTTAGTCTATCCCGATGCAAGACAGAGTGGTTGTTCAGAGTAGGATTCTAAGCTGAAAGTTATCCCCCACCCCCCACCCCGCCTCCCTACGAATCTTGCTGACATTGCTCCACAGCCAGGGAGAGTTCAGTGTTGCTGCTGAGAAAGACACCAGACTAGTTTCTGACTCTCAGACATGAGCTGTCTATGTCCGTGCATGGTCTGCTCCCCAGGACTGCTCTTCCTCTCCATCTTTTGAAATGGCCTGTTTTGTCTCTGTGTGGTTCTGGTTTTGCTGGGCTCTTGGCAGCCCATCAAGCTGGGTCTTTTAGTTCTTGGGATGATTTTATGAAATAACCGTATAAAAATATAACCTACACACACTAAGAAACAAAAACAAAACCTGACTTGATTCAATTTTACAACTCAGTGGTTTTTAGTATGGTTAAAGACCTGGGAAATCACTGTTATATAATTTTAGTGCATTTCTCTCAACCCCGAAACATGTCAGATTCACTTGTCATCATTCTCCAACCCTTACATCCAGCCCAGAGTGGCCACTGACCAACTTTGGGACCCATTCTTTTGAATGATTGCTTTAATAAGTCTCCTACCATTTATTTTTTCGCCTTGCTTTCTGGAATATCTTTTATTCAAATATTGGATTCATCCCTTGGGTCAGTGTTCTAATTTTCTCAGCTTCTCTCCTCTATTTGTATCTCTCTCCTTCTGTGCTCTGTTTTCAGGGGGATTTCCTCAACTTCCAAACCTTTTATTGACTGTTTTATTTCTGTCACAGTATTTTCCATGTGTAAGAGCTCTTTTGTGTCTTCTTTGAGAGTTCTTTTTGAAACCCCCTGTTATTTTTTCGTGGATGTAGTATCTTCTCTCTGTGAAGTTGTACTTTAGAGCCCCTTTGATATTTTCTTCTGGTCCTCACAATCTTCCCTTCCTTTGAGTTCCCCCTTTTGCCTGCTGGCTTTTGCCCCTGACTTTTATAGCAGTGCTTCCACAAATACCTAGTGATGACTCACTGTTAACACAACTAATAGGAAAATACTAGAAATTCCCTGGGTACGTCTGTGTCTGTTGGCTGTGGCTTATTGAATGGTGATTTCTCTCGACAAGACAGCTGTCTTTAACCCTGACTCTATGTGAGAATAGCCTTGTTTTTAGGTGCTGTTGGTGGACTCTTAGAATCCCTTGTGACCGAGGGGTCCTACACAGCGATTTTTCTCACCTGTGATCTTCACTGGAGCCAAATAATCAGGTATTTTTTAATTTTTGGAGCCACTTGATGGTTTCAAACTACTCCTGTTTCAGTTAGCAGGTAAGCATGCAAACACTGTCCCAGCTGGACCCTCTACTAAAACCCAAACAAACCCAGTGTCATTAGAGTTAATGCTGACTCCATCGCAGCCTGAAAGAACAGAGGACAGTTTGATAGGGCTTCCAGGGCTGTGTGTCTCCATGAAAGAACTGCCTCATCTTTCTCCCTCGGGGTGCCTAGTGGGTTTGAACCACCAATATTTCAGCTAGCAGTCCAGTGCTTAACCCATTGTACTCCTTAGAGAGTCTGAAACAAATGCCAGGGACCCACCTCTGGGGCTTTTGATAGAAATGGTTTGGGTCCTCTGATGTGTGGTTTTAAAAGCTTCCCAGAACATTCTGTTGTGCAGGGTGAAAAACTCCTTGCTGGCATTCCATGGTGCCCAAACAATATGTTCTACACCCTACTTTAGAGAGTCGTGACCAGAGAATTAAAAGCTTGTGAACCACTTAAGATGTAATGATTGGGGGCTGAGCCCCGGTGGCGTAGTGGTTGTGTGCGGGACTGCGGCCCACTGGGTTGGAGGTTCAATTCCAGCTCCCAGGAGCAAAGGCTGGACCTCCTACACCCACCACCAGAGGGCAGTGATGCCTAAAAAAAAAAGATGTAATGATTGGTCTCCCTGTCGGGAGGACCGAAGAGTAATGAAAACTGAAGATAAGGGCTGAGCCCCGGTGGCATAGTGGTTGTGGGAGGGACTGCGGCCCACTGGGTTGGAGGTTCAAATCCAGCAGCAAGGCTGGGCCACCTACAGCACCAGCAGGCAGTGATGCCCCCCACCCCACAAAAAAAGAAAACTGATGATAAATGGAAACCATTAGACTCACGAACAAATGGATTACTCAACTGTCAGTTTTGATGGCCTTGAGACCAGAAGAACTAGATGGTGCCTGATACGATGACCAACTGCTTGGAAAAGGATCCCATTAGAAGGTCCTGGTAGAGTGAGAGAAGATGTGGAACAAAATTCAGACTCATAGGAAAGACGAAGCTGACTAGGGAGAGAAAGACTGGTGGGACCCTGACACAGGTCTTCCCTACCTTCAGATCTGGAACTGAACTAACTCTCTCTCTCTCTCTCTCTCTCTCTCTCTCTAACACACACACACACACACACACACACACACACTGCCATGGCTCAATTCTCAGAAAAATGATAGGTAGGTCTATAAAGGAAACAATAACACTGGGGAGGTACATATACCATTTGACATAAAAAAGGGCAGCATTTGTCCAAGAACAATGTTCAGAAAGGTTATAAAAGAAACAGGAATGGAGACAGAAAACAGGGAGAAAATGGAATGAGTGGTGTTAAGTTGTGGGGATGGCCATCTATGTGTTTGAATTATTGAGTGGAAAATTGATCTTCTCAGTAAACCTTGAACTGATTCACAATAAAAATATTAAGAAGCTTTCCTGGGGGTACTGGTCCTCAACTACCAATAGGAGTACATGGTACTTTTGGGGATGGAGACTTCTCAGAATCTTCAGAGATGAACTTTTCATCCTTCTACCTTAGTGGTCAATGTTCTAGGAGCTGACTGGGAAAGGGGACTAAGCATCTCCTTAATTGGTCAACCCTCAGGTATGAGCACACCTCACTTTAGTGCCTTAACTTTGTTATGCTCTACAGATGTCCTATTTTGTATTAGTTGATGGTTTGTGGTCACTCAGGAATGAGCAAGTCTATTGGCACCCCACCCCAATAGCAAGGGCTTAGGCTGGTTCTCTGTGTCCCACATGGTAGAATGTCAACATAATCTTACATGCCCTTGGCGGGGGCGGGGGGGGGGGGGAGAATGCATGCAATTTTCAGTATTCCCGTTATGGTGGTGGTCTGGAACTCAACCCTCAGTCTCTCAGAGATCGACCAGCATGTGTGTGTTCTTGCCTTCTCTGTTTTCTAGGTAGGTAGTGGCTGCACCCTCCTCCTGAACTCATGTGCCTAGCTCTCGAGGCAGGGAGATGATCCCTAGCGCAGTGGTCTCTGTATCATCCATATGGGTGTCACCTAGAAACCTGATGGAAATGTAAATTCTCAGGCACCATTATGGCAGCAGAGACTCTGGAGGTGAGTCCACACTCAGTGCTTTAATCAGCTCTCCGGGGCATTCTCATATGACCCAAGTTTGAGTAGCACTCCCCTCACCCCACCCTCTGTTAGGTCATGGAGTTGGGGCTGTCAACCATTGCTCAGATCAGGGAGTGGGAGTTGAAGATCCAGAGTTCCTAGTGGTTAGAGGTTCAGCTGCGATCCACGTGCTCGGCTGTGCAAAACAAACCAACTGCTTTCCAGGGAGAAAGATGAGGCTTTCTGCTCCCATAATAAGTGGGTGATGGCAGACACTGGACAGTGTAAGACATGAAAAAATAAGAGGAATTTATAAATTATCAAGGGTTTGTGAGGGAAGGAGGGTGAGGGAGGGAAAAAAATGAGCTGATACCAAGGGCTGCAGTAGAAAGAAAATGTTTTGATGGTGGCAACAAATGTACAAATGTGCTTGACAGAAAGTATGTGTTATGATGAGAGTTGTAAGAGCCCCAGTAAAATGATTTTTTAATGCACAGCCTCAAAACCCCCATAGGCAGTTCTACTCTATCTTACAGGTCTCAAAGAGTCAGAGAAGACCCAATGGCAGTTGCAAAGAGTTTGAGTTTTGTGGCCCCAGAAAGATCCCTAGATGGCATGGGTGGTACCAACTGTATCTGTCGGGTTTCTCACCTAAAAGTTGCCATTTTGATCCCAGTTAGCCCAATAGCTGCCCATTTGCTTCTGTTCAGATTACAGCCAAGAAAACCCCAAGGACTCGTTCTGCTCTGTAAGACCTGGGTCATCATGAGTCAGAACCGATCTGACAGAAATGCATTGGTTACTTCCTGTTTATTTATTTTGATGGTCTCCAATTCCTGAACAAGCCTGAGGTTTTGCCTGGAAAAAAGCAGGTACCATTTTCCTTCCTCCTGACTCCAGAGAGAGGAAGTGTCAGCTTCTTCATTTGATTTCCAGCTCCAACAAACGAAGGTTCTGGGTCTGCTACCTCATCTCTCTGTGCCTATAGCTCATGTCCTCGGGAGTCCCTTCACTGCCATCGTCCAGAGGCTTCAGGCGGGCATTTAATCTCCCAGATTTTACATGATGAAGATCAAGGGAAGAAGGCACATGGCAGAACAAAATAATACACACCAGGACCTGTTTTCTGAATAATAACCAAGGAAGGAAGAAAACAAATGTAGGCTATTTAGGAGTTCATGTATGAGCATGTGCGTATGTATTTTAGTGTACAGTACAGAAAAATACACTCCCAGCTGTTAACGTCAGCTCTGGGGAGCTGCATTAGAGCAGGGAGGGTAAATAGCTCATTTTTAATTTATTTACCTCTGAATAACATGGTTGCTCTGAGTCGGAATTGACTTGATGGCAGTAAGTTTGAATTTTCTGAATAATTATAAAATATTTATTACTATGTGTGTAACTGAAACAGAGGGGGGGCGCAGAGAGAGAGAGAGAAACTGACACTTTTTTGTGGGCATCACTGCCCCCTTGTGGGAGTAGGAAGCCCAGCCTTGCTCCTGGAGAGCTGCTGCTGGATATGAACTGCCAACCCTGTGGGCTGCAGTCCCGCACACAACCACTACACCACCGGGACTCAGCCCCAAACTGACACATTTTAATTCACACAGGGACCATGTGACCTACTCCAGGTTTGGCAATGGTGGGGTTTTAGGAAAGAAATATCCCTAACTCCTGGTGTTGTTTCAAATTTAGGCTGGGTCTGCTCCATGGAAAAAAATCCAAATATGCAAATATTTGAAATTTAAACTGCGGCCTGCTTTTCTCCTGATAGAGAGCATACTGTGGGATGGAATGAGATAGCATTGGGTAGAATAAATACTGCAGGCACAAAGGCAGCATAGTCTTAGCGTTGATGAGAGAGCTTAACCTTGGCTATGAATTAGACTTACCTGGAATATTTAGCAGCAGCAGCAACAACAACAATAGCATATCTCACTGCCCTAACTGCAGCCTAATTAAATCCCAGGTGATTCTGAATACTTGTTGGTAGGGTTGAGATTCATCTGTCTAGATGTGACTTCAATATTTTAAAAATCAGTTATAACAGAGCTCTGGTATCACTCAGACCTCTAAACCAGGCTGATTTACCAGACTATAACAATCCTCTGACTTTTTGATATCACATAGGCGCAGGAGTTTGGGGGATGGACTTCATAACATTTCTGAGCTAGCTGCTCTCTCATGGTCCTTTGAGATCATGAAGCTCTTCATCTTCCAGATGAGGTCATGTGACCCAGAGGAAATCTTTATTGTTTGGGGACTGGGATGGGAGGGAGAATGTATGTCTAAGCGTGTAAGCATGTGTGTGTGAGGCACAGTAAGAGCATTGTATGGAAAGCTGGTACCACTTTTACAGGTCTAGGTGACTGGCTTATTCTATGTTTTGTCAGGAAGGTTTGGTAAGAATAAATTTTACTTTGGGGAAAAAAAGCATCAAATTCTGCTTAGTTATGTAGTGCTGCTACAAGAAAGCCCACATGTGGGAAGCTATAACAAACAAATTTATTTTCTCACCATTCTGGAGGCTAGAAGTTCAAATTCAGGGTGCCAGTCTTAGGGGGAGGGTGTGGAAGATAGCCCTGTGTCTTCTGAGCTTCTGCTCCTGAGGGATCTTCATTTGGCTTGATACCTCGCTTCCCCCATCTCTGCTTCACTCATTTGCTTCATCTCATTTAAATCTCAAAAGAGATTGACTCAAAACATGCCCCCCAACACTTATTCCGTCTTATTAGCATATCAAAGATAACCTGTTCCCAGGTAAGATTAGTTATAATCAGAGGTAGGATTTACAAGTGTTTTTTTTTTGGGGGGGGGCGGGGGTGGTGGTGGTGGTGGTGGTGGTGGTGGCACAATTCAATCCATAACCAGGTCAACATGAATGGCGGAGACCTGCTCATCTGTTCTTCCTGGTGGCTTTGTTCTAACATAACTCATGTCCTAGCCTTGGTCTCTGGCTGAGGTGGAAGCAAGTTGATTTTTCTCTTAATATGTCTCTGTCTTTTCCCAATGTGCTTTTCTCAGGGGTGGTGTTATTTTCTTTGTTGTTTTATTTAAACTGCTGTATTGTAGATAATCCTCTTGGTTAAGCTGGAAATGTCCCAGGACAAATGGCATGCTGTGTTGCCCAAGAGGAGCACCTGGGATGCTTGGCTATTGTCTTATCCTTCCTGAGGATGCGAGCAGTAAGAAGAGGAGGACATGGGATACTCGTGTCTTGAGTTCAGGAGGGAGGAAGGCTGTCTATACTTATTTGAGTCATTACTCCTGTAGGGTCCCTGCGAGTCTAACTAACTCTATGGTCATGAGCTTGGTTTGGATTACTATTGGATGGATATTCCTAGATTAAAATTATATTAAATTCTCCTGAGAGGCCATTAGAAATGTCATCTCCATTGGGCCTATACTCAAGTACTCCCTCAATGCAAGAACACGGATTCTGTGACGCTCACCTTCTCGACAGGATCGCTGAAGACTAAATGGGTGCGTGAGCAAATGTGGTGAAGAAAGCGGAGGGTGTTCAGATGTTAAGAGATATAGCATCTGGGGTCTTAAAAGCTTAAAGATAAACAAGTGGCCATCTGGCTGAGAAGCAACTAAGCCCACATGGAAGAAGCACTCTAGTCTGTGTGATCATAAGGTGTTGATGGGATCTGGTATCAGGCAAAGGCCTAGAACAAAAACTCATATCAATGTGAATGAGGGGGAGTGTGGCGTGGAGACCCAAAGCCCATCAGTAGACAATTGGACATCTCCTGACAGAAGGATCACAAGGAAGAGATGAGCCAGTCAGGATGCAGTATAGCACCGATGAAACATACAAGTTTACCTTACATATCCAGTTAGAGCAAAACATGTATGGTGGTATAGATAAGAGCTGGAAACACAGGGAATCTAGGACAGATAAACCCCTCAGGTCCAATAATGAAAGTAATGATACCAAGAGGGTAGGGGAAAGGTGGGGGGAGAGAGGGGCATTGATCGCTATGATCAACATATAACCAACCCCCGGAGGGGAAAATAACAGAAAAGTGGGTAAAGGGAGACAGTGGATGATGTAAGATATGAAAATAATAATCCTTTATCATTTATCAAGGGTTCATGAGGGAGGGAGGAAGGGTGAGGGAAAAATGAGCTGATACCAAGGGCTCAAGTAGAAAGAAAGTGCCTTGAAAATGATGATGGCAGCATATGATAAAATTGCTTGGGGCTGAGCCCCGGTGGCGTAGTGGTTGAGTATGGGACTGTGGCCCATTGACTTGGCGGTTCAAACCCAGCAGCAGCAAGGCTGGGCCTCCCACTCCCACCAGAGGGCAGTGATACCCCCCCCCCCAAAAAGTGCTTTACATAATGGATGGATGGAAGGATTGTCATAAGAACTATAAGAGCCCCCAATAAAATGATTTTTTGAAACAAAGAAATATCACCTCCTGTGTACATGTTGCTTTGAACACACACTGATGCTTCCTCAGATACACCTGTCCACCTATATGCTTCTTAGAACCGAGGATGGCAAAATGTCATCTTACGTGCTTTGGACATGCTATCAGGAGAGATCAGTCCCCAGAGGACATCATGCTTGGTAAAGGGGAAGAGCAGCATAAAAAAAGGAAGACCTTTAAGGAGATAAAAGGGCACAGTGCCTGCAACCATAGGTTCAAACAGAATGATTGTGAGGATGGAGCAGGACAAGGCAGTGTTACCGTGTTGAACTATGAGTTGCTATGAGGGAGGATGACTGGGCAGCACCTAACACCAACAGATATAAAGTTATATAGTATGCTTGCACCACTAACGGGACGTGGTCTCCTGTGTAGAACCACCAATTCATGGTATATCACGTGCACACATGTTTGCGTAAAACCGTATTGGTCTACCAGCAGTCCTGGGCACCTGGCATTCTAACTACTTGGGATGTCATGTCTTTAAAATGAAAAACAATGTATTAGTGTATAACTTGTTGCTGTTAAGTGCCATCTTCCAGTTGGTTCTGGCCCAGAGTGACCCTGTGGACAACAGCGCAAACACTGCCCCGTCCCGCACCACCCCCACTATTGTTCCTGTACTTGAGCACACTGGTGCAGCCACTTTGTC
Source organism: Nesogale talazaci (assembly GCA_004026705.1). Taxonomy (NCBI): domain Eukaryota; kingdom Metazoa; phylum Chordata; class Mammalia; order Afrosoricida; family Tenrecidae; genus Nesogale; species Nesogale talazaci. The sequence continues at coordinate 23,622 of PVJH01006546.1, read as the reverse complement.
AATCCGTCTCATTGGGAGCCTTCACTGTTTGGATGTACAATTCAAATATTGTTTGTAAACTTGTTGAATTTATGTTTGTGCAACCATCATCACAATCCAGTTTTAGCATATGCCCATCACCCCTCTCAAAATCTCTTGTGCCTGTGTTACAGTCGATCTCCATTTCCTCTCTCAGCCCCCGGCAATGATAAACCTTCTCTCTTTCTTCCTCTATTTGCCTTTTGCTGGATACTCCATATACAGAGAATCATGGGTTAAGCAGACCATTCCATATGTTCGCCTGTACACGTGGTCCATCCTTAGTTGGTCACTGGTATGTCCTGCATGTTCATGGTGTGCACGCTCCTTCATCAATAGATTCATATAGAATGGCATGGAGGGAGGATTCGACAAAGAAATATCAAGGAGAATCCAGAAAGTCTTTTTCTAGTGCTGTCAAAATGGACCATGTGGGGTTCGGCCAGTCTCCTCATCTCTCTGAATGGGGTGTGAAATCTGGGAATCTGAGAGTTGTTCCAAATGATACCTAAAGTTCCCTTCGGCTTAATCATTTTTTGTATCATGGTAACTGTCAGTGGGAGAGAGCAGTCTCTCTGCAGTCTTACATTGTCACATCCTCATCACCTCCATTCACCTGTCTTTCATCATCCCGCTCTCATTGGTCAATTCTGACTCATAGAAAGTCTATACGGGGTGTCTGAGGCTACAGAGCTTTATGGGAGCAGATAGTCTCTTCTTTCTCTATTGGAGCAGCTCATGGACTTGCCCCACCAACCTTGTGCAGCAGCCCGATGTCTAACCCATAGGGTCACCGAATTGTGTGAATAAATTGAGCTTCTTTCAAGTTTGAGATGGTGGTGTTAGGTTATTGGAACCAACCCTCTCACTGAAAACTAAAAGCTGAATTTTAAAAATCTCCTAAAAATATCAGAACCTGGGAAGATAGCAAAACCTTGCTAGAGAAATCAGGAACTTAAGAAATAAGCAGTATGCTGAAGTGACATCTGCCCGTGAAAGGCAAATGACTCCTTACTTATCTAAACCTCCCTAGGTGGCACAAACGGTTAAGCACTTGACGGCTGACTGCAAAGGGGGAAGTTCAAATCCATCCAGAGATGCCTTGGGGTCTGCTGCTGAAAAATCACAGGTTTGAAAACCTTGTTCTACTGTGCACACGGGAGGTTTTTGTGAGTTAGAACTGAATCACTTGCAACTGGTAGACTTCTAAAGATGGGGATATTCCATAGCACAATTGATTTTCATGCAATGGATTTCCTGACACCTCTTACTTTTTATCTAATGGATGGGATAATGACATAAAAAGTAAGATTCATTTCCACAATCCATTTCTTATTTAATATTAGTTCTGATCCGGAATTGGGATAAAAGCTGTCATAACATAAGTAGGTTCAAGTTGAACTTTTGTATCCTTAAAACTACTTGACATGACCTGCGAGTTCTTAATTCACAGCCAGAAATCCTCAAATCACATTTCCTAGTCCTTCTACAGGTACTAGAAGAGATAGGAAAGTGTGTCTCCCCATCATTCTGCCACTTATTTTCCTGGTTGTTTTTCATTTCTTCCAACAGTAAGGCATGTTGTGAAATTGAGTTTCGATATCATTCTTCTCCCATCTGTCAGCTTGGATACTGATCACAGAACAGGTAGGTGTGATAGCTTTTGACAAAGTCTTTTCTGCTACGGATTTGTCAAAATAGTCTTTTAAAGGCATGTGCTTATAATGATGGATGATCCAACACAATTTCAGTGGTGTCACCTTTAGTTTGGACTAAGAGGACAAACAAAGCTATTACAGCTCCTCGTTAACAACAATCCACAGGGCTTTGGAAATTACTCTTGTCCAACCCAGGTCAGCCGGAAGAGTCCTCACGTGTGGTGCTGGAAAGCAAATATCATAGCTCTAGATTCATGGCAACCAGGATGCAGGTGATGCTGGAGATTAACGAATGCGCTCACTCTCTTGGCTTTGAATTTCTCATGGTAGTCCTATTGCAGGGTTTATTCCCATGTCTATGACTATGTGGCTTGAGTGGTGGTGACAGCTCCATAAGGAATGGAGGCTGGAGAGAATGGCTAAGGCTGACCAGTGTGGAAAAGCCTCCTCAGGTCAATTCTCTGTTAGGCACTTTCTTTTCAAAGGAAATCTGTTCATGGCTTTCATCCATTTGGCAGCATTTACCCATGGCCACGTTCAGAGTGGTTATGAAAGAATGTGGAATGGAAATAGGAACCCCCCCTTGAGGACATGGGATGAATGATGTGACATTGTAGGAATTGCAATTAATGAGAGAAAACACATTTTGTATGAATTGTTGAATGGGAAACTTATTTACTCTGCAAAACTTCACCCCAAACTCAGTCTAAAAGCTTAAAATGGGGGGGGGAGTTTAAAAAGAGAGAAAGAAGACCTTCAATGAGAGGGATTAATATAATGTCTGCAACAATGGGCTCAACCACAGCTGTGATTGTGAGGCAGCACAGCAGCCGGGGAGAGCTTTATCCTGCTGTGCAGAGGGTGTCTATGAGCTGGATTTGACAAGACAGAACCCAACAGCGACAACATTCTCTGGGACTAGGAAGCAGCCCAAATTTAGAAGGCTATTGCATCTATTGGTTTTCTCTGGACATAAACACTTCCAACATATATTTTAAAATGCAGTATCATTGTCTTGCCTGCAGTTTTCAGAAACAAAGTAGACCATCAAGTATCTTGAATCAAGACATTTGGAGACTTTTACTCTAAATCAGTATGCCACCTAGGTGTGGGAATAATAATTTTTGTATACGACACATTTTTTGCAACAACTATTTATGGAGCACTGACAAAATGCCAAGCACTAGTCTCCTGTGGCAACAGAGAGGTGAACAAAACCACACTTGATTTTTTAAAAATCCATTGTCATCAAGCTAATTCCAACTGACAACAAACCGTAGGGCAGAGTAAAACTGCCCTGTAGTGTTCCCAAGACTGTCTCCCTTATGGAAGTAGGCCACTTTGTCTTTTTGCTATGGAGCAGTTGGTGGGTTTGAACCGCTGATCTTTCAGTTAAAAAGCAATCTCCTGGGACACCAGGGCTTGATCACTTAATAATAAGAGCTAACAATATCTCTTATTATCAGGCATGATATTTCCTGGCTAGTTCACTCCACCAGCATCATCTTCTGAAAGATCTGAAAGCATCGTGAGTTGCATGTGTGGAATTACTTGGAGATTAATGTGGATTTCAATTGGGAAGGAAATGCTAGTCTCTCCACCCCACCCATGTCCCTGAAAAAGCCCCCAGTGGGCCCACACTTTCTCTCTGCTTCTTAGTTGAGGTCACTTTCAAAGCAGGACTCCTCTGAAGCCTGATTTGTTTAAAAGAAAGACTAGCCACCAGTAGAGCAGCAGCAGCAGTCTCAAGTAACATCCTTAATGCATCTTTATTTTGTTATGGAGTTTGGAAATTGAGAGGATGCTCCGTAGTGCCAGAAGGACAAGGAAAAGCATGAAATACAATAAATAACAAGATAGTGAATGAGGAAGAGCTTTGACCCCAACCAGCAGACATTGACTTTAATTCTTGCTTTCTCAGGCTAAGATTTGTTTTTATCTTGCCTTGTTTGGTTTGGTTTGGGGTATTAAATTGACCACCTCTGTCTAGCCCTAAGACTCAAGACTCCAAGACAGCATTTGCCTTTGTTCTCATAACCTTTCTGCTCCTTTATGTAGTTTCCAGGAAGCTGGACGTAATAAAACAATTTGCGTACAGTATCACTTTCCCACAGATGCTGTTTCTAAAGGTCCTTAAATGCTTCCTAATGAAACTCATTTGGAGTCAGTGCAGTGGGGGAGTGAAATATAGCACAATCTTCGTTGGAGAATTGATTGATTTTGGCAGCCTATATTTAAGGAAAAATGTCCTCCACCCCCCTTTCAACCCAGATGGGCTGTTCATTAGCTGGCCTGAATCACAGAGCAGCAGAAGAAAAGGTCTGGATGGAACACACCACCACCTGTGCAACAAAAGGCTCAACACACATCAAGAGATGGATTCACTTTATGTCGGCTGAGCGGGTTGGGGTTGGCCAACGGGGCACCTGGAACTGAGAAGAATGCACTGCCTTGATGGAGGCTGGTTCTGCACAATTCCTCTCTGATCAGCCATCCAAAACACCAAGCCTTCTTTCCACCTTTCATTTAGTGGAGACGAAGCAATACCAGGTAAAGCATCAGAATTCGGAGGAGAATACGGGATTCAGCTGAGAGGACAGAACCTCTCAGAATCTTGGCTCGAAGTTCAAGGTAGTGCCCAGCCTAGTGCCTGGAGGACAAATGTCCTCTGACCCTCTTACTCTCAACGACTTTGCGAGTTCAGAACTTCTGATAGAGCTGGGTGAGAGATCTGTTCTTTCTTAAAACTGCACCTCAATCCCCATGGAGGGGTGTTACAGAGCCCACCGGAAAAATGCCAGCCCCCGCCCCCACCACGCCCCACCCCCTCCATATCTGTGACACTTCCATCTGGGTATCCAGATGGGAGGATTTCAGAAAGTCTGGAATGCGTAGACATTTCAGACACCAATTCCCAATTTCCTTTGCTCAATAAAAACGGAACATCAGTGCGACTCACGCGTTGTTCGTTCTGGCAAGTTGCTATTCAGGTCACCTGGCCAACAGAATTCCTCTGGATGATAGGTGAATGACATCTACTGGAAGGGAGATAAATTTATGTTAAGGTATCCTTGGAAACAGAGAACGGATTTGGAACAGAGAGCTAAAAGTCAGACATTACGAACTACACCTCCTGTTTTTTTCTCCACGGGCTTCTGTGTCCTCTCCTCCAGATACTCGACAATTCCCAACTCCCCTACCCCCACCCCATTATTCACATCAAGGGCTAATGTAAATCCCAACTTCCCTGTAAAAGGGCCGGTCTGATGCAGTCACTCTCTTTCCTACAAAACTGCTGAGCAAAAACCTGTCTTGTATCTCTCCCAGAATCCCAGCAGAAGGCTCCATAGCAGAGAGGACGGTGAAACTCTGTCTCACCTACCTGGGATGTGTCACTGGGAGGGGCCAGTCCCTGGAGAGGAACATTATATTTGCTAAAATAGAGAGTTATGGAACAGGAGAAAGCCCCCCTCAGTGGGGTGGACTGACACCATGGCTGCGACAATAAACTCACACATGGCAACGGTGTGAGGACCAACCAGGGCTGGGCAGTGCTTTGTTCCGTCACACACAAAATCCATATGCGTGGGAACCAAGGAAATGACACTTCACAGCGATAGCTGGCTGCATCACTCATAGTCCCAAAGTGCTGTGTACTGTACGGAGATGTCCATCACACGTTTCTTGAAAAGAGGAAGGACGTCAGGTCGAGATGTTACCGCGGAGGAGCTCATAGTCCAGGAAAGAAGAATATTCTAACAAAGAGCTACAAGTTATGAGAACCAAAGGCGTCTTTTTTTAAAACGAGCTACTGCCCTTTGTAGGATCACTGCAGACTGGACAGAATCAGGGTCTGTGTGTGTGTGTGTGTGTGTGTGTGTGTGTGTGTGTGTGTAGACATCCCATAGAGGCAGAGCCTTGATGGAAGAGTGGCTTTCGTGATTCTGGAAGAGAGAGAAAGGAAAGGACATGCCAGATGTAGAAAATGCCCCGCGCTCCAGGCCTGGGGAGCAGGGAGTGTGGGTCATGTATGAAAGCATTACAGAACTCAATTTGGTTCGGGCGAAGCGTAAACCAAGGAATACGGCAGAAAACATATTCAAATAGGAAGTTGAGGGCAGATGCTGGAGACTACAGAGATTATAAATTTGATTGGGGGGATCCTTTCTGAGCAGAGGAGTAAGATGCAGCGGTTTTCAACCTGTGGGTCACAACCCCTTTGGAGGTCAAAGGACCCTTTCACTGGGGTCACCCAATTCCTAAGAGTGGCAAAAATACAGTTATGGCCCCAAGCCCAACTATGTGGACAGCCACCCCCTCCCCCCAGAAGAATTTACTTTAGAGGACAGCACTGAGGCTGCAGCTCGGGGAGAGGGGCACACAGGAGCAAATGAAGGGGGACAAAGAGAGAGTGGAGCGCACCCTGAACCACCACGCCTTGAAGACGATAATCCTCACTCAGATCAACCAAGGCACTGAGAGGACCATCTGGCTGGCCCCACTTTGAGACACGATGTCCCTTGTTGATCCATGGCCCTATGGGGGACGACACTGGAGACACAGTGTCAGGACTACACCCAGTCTGATCCCACCACACAGAGGCAAAACACTAAGGGTAGGCAGCAGAGAAGCGGCGGGGAGCAAAACATGGAGTCTTGGAGGGGTGCCAAGAACAGACTTTGGGGCAGGGCATAGCACCCTATTGGACTCAACCGGAGGACCATCCTCGAGGTCAACAAACAGACCTTGAATTATTTTCAGGTTTTTCTTTTTTATCTGTATTTTAATTTATTTTTATATTTTTCTGGATATTGTTTTTTTTGTCATCATCGTTTTTGTTTTCTTTTGTCGCTTCATCTCCCTATGTCTCTTTTTGGTGCATATTATTATCTCTGGTCTGTCTAGATAGGTCTGTCTAGATAAGATAGGCTGGATGAACAGTCTGGAGAAGAAAGCAATGGAACTGATAAGGGGACATGGGAGAGGGGGAAGTGGGGGAAAAGAGGTGGTATTCACCAACTCAGGGAAAGGAAACAAATGATCCAAAACCAGTGACAAGGAGGAGGTGAGAGACCTGTAGAAACTGATCAAGGGTAATGTAACCAAGAGATATTACTGAAACCCAAATGAAGGCTGAGCATGACAATGGGATAAGAGGAAAGTAAAAGGAAATAGAGGAAATAAATAGGCAAAGGGCATTTATAGAATTCTAAATATAGGCATGTTCCTAGGTAAATATATTTTTATATGATAAGGAAATAAATCTACATGCATATATTTATAGGTTAAGTATTAAGGCAGCAGATGGACATTGGGCCTACACTCAAGTGCTTTCTTAATGCAAAAATACTATTAAATTGGCATTCCGTGATGCTCACCTTCCCAAAATGATCACTGAAGACAAATCTGTGCATAAGCAAAAGTGGTGAAGAAAGGTGATGGTGCCCAGCTATCAAAAGATATGGTGTCTGGGGTCATAAAGGCTTGAAGGTAAACAAGCAGCCATCTAGCTCAGAAGCAACAAAGTCCACATGGAGAAGCACACCCGCCTGTGTGACTATGAGCTGTTGAAGGGATCAGGTATCAAAGAACTAAAAATTCTATTGTTGTAAATGAGGGGGACCCAAAGTCCATCTGTAGATCATGGGACATCCCTTGACAGAAGGGTGGTAGGGAGAAGAGTCAGTCAGGGTGAGAGAAAGATGAGAGCTAAGGACAGTTCAGCTTCAGATGTGTGCCTGGGTGATGAAAGAATATTCGGAGGGAAAAAATAGAAATTCTCAGGCAGCAAGGAAGGAAATGAGAATATACTATCACAGAGACCAACAATAGAAAATCATCATCATCATCATAAAAAGGACTCAGCCTGCCATGGGGAACAGTGGAATATATTACAGGAGAATGACAGGGAAAGGGGTCATTGAAAATGGTGTCCTTTTAACTTTCTTTTTATGCATCAGAGCTTTACAGCAAGAAGTAATTATATATCAGAAAGGAATCTCTTGAGTCCAACTCAAGTCCTTAAGTCCAATGCTAGTTGAATGCTCTTCAGTTTCATGTAGCTGCAGGTCAGTGATGCAGAAAGGTGAACAGAGAAGCAGGAAGATGGCAGGCCTGTGAGTTCAGAATCATGTGGACCCAAGGGCAATGAGAACATGGACATCACTAAGGGTCAAAAGGCCACATGAGGCCACCCTTGGAGGCAGAGTCCAAACAGAAAGGAAGGCAAAGGAGGGGAGGGAGAGAGAGAGAAGTTCCTTTTATCTTACTCTTGTAAGGATACAATACAAAGGAGGCATCATCAAGCTACCACCAGATTAACAAATTGAATTCCTCCCCTAGCCAGGAGTGCCTTGTTGACATACTATCTTAATACTACACCCACCAAACCAAAATAAACCAAGAAACAACATCTCATGGCGGCCAGTCAATTCTAACATATAGTGACTTTATAGGACAAGGCAGAAGAGCCCTTGTGGGTTTCTGAGATGGTAATTTTTTTAGGGAACTAGAAAACCTGACTGGTGGTTTTGAACTGGTCATCTTACAGATACCAAAGAATAAATTACCAAGGCTCAATGATTTAATTAGCTGATGGCTTAATTTCCCTTTAGGTTGTTTCATTTCCTTGTGTATGTTGGGACTTACAGTTACTCATGCTACCTAAAATTCAATCCATTTTTCCCTCCTCCACGAAATAAGAACCCACATCTAGCTCTCTCCTTTTCCCAAGTCTCTACTCACAGTAGGCTTTCATTCAAGCTTGGAATATCAGTTCTTTCATTGCAACACTGAAATAATTCATGTGACAGAAGCACTTTTGTAATCCAAGTGACTTCTATGAGGAAAGGGGAAGTTTCAGGTATTCACAGGAAACCCCAGGGACCAACAGCAGGAAATTCCAAAAGGGCACCCTGAGAGAGAGGCCTGAGAGGGAGCCCAGGCCCCGGGGCTTGGGCAGCATGGGTGTGCCCAGGTCCTAAAAGAGAGAAGTCAAAAAAAGGCAAAGGAGTAAAAGAAGTCATATAAATTTTCAAGGAAACTGATTTAAAGAGAAACCCAAGCAGTTGGATAGGTTAAGGAATAAGTTAGAGGGGAGTGGTACAGAGAAAAGTGCCCTTGATTAGGGTCTATGCGACTGACATTCTAGTCTGGTACAGCAGGAGAAATCTTTTAGGAGACAACTGAATTGTTTAGATCAGAAGTCTAGACCTGTAACGTACAAAAGTCATATGGCAACAGGTAAGTAACCTTGAACTGGGTTCTAGCCTTCAGAATTCTGTAAAATCTCTTGCAGCTCTCACTTTCACTGATTCATCTCTAAACCACAGGGAGCCACGGTGCAATAAGTCTTTGTTATATACAAGGCAAAATCATTGCTGGTAACTCGGATGAGAGTGGGGCGCTTTTTTTTAGGGTTTCCTAATACAGAGAAATGGAGGCTACGTATATTCTTAGAGATGTCTGCAAAGCAGATCAAATGGATGAGGTCCCTTCCTCCAGCTCCTCTCCCTACTTCAGACTATTAGCCTTTGTGTTTAAAAGCTAAGGTATCATCCCCAGCGTAGCCAGCAACATAGTCTTATGTTGCTTGAAATCAGAGAGTGCTACTCAAAGCCCCTGCCCCTCTTTTTAAGTCTGTTGGAATTAGCTGAGTAACGTTAACAATCAATTCCCCAAATCACAGTCCCATATGATCTTAGACTTGTACAGGAACATTTCCTGAAACTTGATGTCTCATATCACATGCTCCCAAAATTAAACCAGAAATATGTTATTCAAGAAGAACCCAGATGCACTGAAGAACATTTGCTTTATTGAGGGGGCTTATATGCCTTTGGGATCCACAGGGATGCAAACTCAGAATGACTGAAATGTCAATTCCAATCTTTAGTTGGGTTTGGGTGCACAGTCTAGTGTCACTTAGATAGTTCAGTTTGGTGGAATCCTCTTATTAAAGCTCAAAATAACCAGGTTTTATCTTTTTTTAAAAGTCCACCAAGTAGGAAATCTCTCTCTTCCTGACATACTAACAAGTTTCCCTGAAGTTCTCCTTCCTTGTGCTTCCTCCAGAGGTCAGCTTGTTCTTTTTCAAGAACTCTTCAAGTTCATTTTTTTAAATATCTAAAATCTAGCTCTGAGTTTTGTGGAGAAAAGGACAATTAGAATCTATTGTGCACCTGCTTTATGCCAAACATGTTCCCCTACATTATCTCACTCAAGCTTGACAATAATACTTTGTGGTCAACTTAGCTTTGATTTTAGAGATAGGAGCATGAAGACTCAGGAATGTTATGCCAATTAGCTCAAGGTCAGGTGTCAAGCTCTTACATTGGGATGTGAACCAAGACTCCAAAATGCAACTGCCATGGAGATCAGTCTAGTGGGAAATCCACTCTTGCAAGGGTCTTAGAACTTTAGGAATGAATGGCAATTGGTCAGGGTTCTCGGAAGCCTTCAAATAGTATTTGATCTGCACTTCCATCCTATTACTACTACTACAACACATGCAGCAACCCAACAAACGGGCCGATTGAGGTTCAGCACCGAGGACAGCTCCTGCGCCATGGCTGCTTGGATTTGGTGTTACTGAGTTCCAACCCTCAGTCTTGACTTCCCAGGGGAATTGAGAAGCGAGCCGGAAGTGTGAGATGGGATAAGATGGGATTCTCTGACACTGGTGGAAATCAGCACATTTCCCAGAAGACCGAGATAAAAATGCATGTGAGAAGAACAAGGGAACCAGACAGATGGGGCAATAAAATGGAGGCGGAATGAGCTCATCAGGATTCCCAGCACACGGTTTTCAGTCCAGGCTGGGCTCTCAGCTGACCTGAGAGCCAGGAGACAAAGTGAATGAGTGGGTGGCTACTATGCTGCAGCTTCAGCTACACTCAGAGCTTCGGTGGAGCTGATTCACAGCTGCAGAATCGCACGACTTTTCAAGTGGAGGCAAATCTGTGGGCCCTGGTCTCTGCCACTCACATAGGCGCATGGGTGGCATGAGTCAGATCCTCAGGCTCTTCCAGGTAGATAAGGGTTCTGTCCTATGAGTAAACCGAGGGCGAACTTTCATATTGTCAGCCTCAGGTTTCAACCACGGCAACATCTTCTCAGGTGAAGGGTGACCTGCTCCACACATAGCTATCCCACCTCCCCCAGCTCACCCTCGACTCTACGCGAGTGGTTTACAATACATACAGGAAGATAAAGTCCTGGGAGAGACCTCAGGCTGAGCCGTGATGCTTTTCTCTGTCTCGAAGATCAGCTCTTGGGGATAGGTGAAAGAGAATTTCGAGAGTCTGGTCTTATCACAAGAAAATGGAGATCCAGAAAGAAGAAAAGATTTGCCCCAGACTATTCAGGTAATCACAGAGGGGTGTTGGGACTGAACAGCCTCATGCACAGGCCAGCAGACTTCCCCCTGCACTCGGGTGATAAAATAAAACCCTCTGCAGCATAGGACCTTGGGCACTGAACTGCTAATCACAAGGCCTATGATTCAAATCCTCCAACCATTCTGAGGAGAAAGATGAGGCTGTGTGCTCCCTTAAAGTTTGACAGCCTCAGAAACCCTAGAGAGAGGTTCTACTTTGTCCTGGAGGGTTCTGTGAGTCAGAATCAGCTGAATGGTAGTGTTTTTGTTTGTTTGATTGATTATACAGTGTATAGCCTCTAAACTAAGGACTCTTTCGTAGGCTAGCTTCCAAGATAATAACATCTCTGATCTTTCCACCTGGGATTTGATCATTTCACCGATCACTCTCTGTATTGCAATCTCTTTTGAATAACCAACAAGTAATTATTCGGGGACATATTGTTCAGGAAGGAATTAGAATTCTGAAAATAAGTCTGAATGGATTCTATTATTCAAGGAGCCGGCCTGTGGTTGAAGTGCTGGTGCCCATGGACACATCAATTGGTATGAAGAAAGGATGAGAGGAACAAGAATACGTGCTGTGGTTGTACTGTCACATCTGATTAAGAGTCACCTAAGGCATTGAGTACAAGTACATTGAACCTATGGGTACATGTTGAAAAATCCCAACCTTACCTGGCTCCTTCTGAAGATGGGTGGATTGGTGCTTTAGGGGATTCCTTAAATCCAAAACATTCTCTAAAATCTTGGAAACCTCATTCCATTCATGATCGCATTATGTGCATGTATGGGGTAATGGGAACTTTAGGGGTTCAGCAGCTGAAGTGAGGATGCAGAAGGGTTGATTCTGATCAAGGTCAAATTCTCAGGGTGAAACTGTTACCTGGAAGCACACACCAACAGTCTCCCACTCCCCCTCTGTGTCTCCTCTCCCAGATCTTACCTGGGCTGTTATCATGTCCACCGTCATCTGCTTTGGGAACTGTGTAGACCAGATTTCTTGGCTCTCCTTTTTAACCATCAAGAGATTTTCTTTTTCCCGGAATTGAACTTTTCTGGCAATTACACAACACCGTCCTTGAAAATCCCACCACTGTTTACATAACAGAAGCAATTGTTTGAAGTGCAAAGCAGGTCAGGATTGGGTTGCTGGAGAAGAATCCTTGCCATCTTTTATATTAGCACCATCATTTCATTCATTCTGATGCGATTTGTTGGCAGAATCCACCGGGCTTCTGCGCACGAGCGACAAATCCATGTGTTTCTGCTGTAATGGATAATGTGATTAATGACCTTGCAAGGGGATTTTGGAAAAAAAATAAAGAAAGATTTCCATTTGAAGGCGCAGTAAACCACCAGCTCGGTCTGCCGCTGGGCCCCAGAATCTCTCTCGAAACCGCTAGGTGAGTCTCAGGCTGAGCAACCAATGTATTTGCAATTCCAGGGGTTGTTTCCGGGCCTGTCTGTCCTCTCCCAGAGTCTGACAACAGGTGTCTCCCCTGGGAGAGACCTGCCCATCGGGGCTGCCCGAGGACAGCAAGTGACTCCGGGGGCATGAGTCCCATCAAGTCCAGGTCTGATTGGTGGAATGCCCCTCCCCACCCCCTTACAGGACTGTGCTGGACAGTGGCCTGGGGACCCTGGTGTCTCCACCTTCCCCTCAGCTGTCTGGCACTCCTGGTCCCCACGGGGGCCAGGAAGTTCCCTGGAATGGGGTGCTGAGCGGGGAGGGGCGCGTGGAATTGTCTTTCCTGAGGGGGCGGTCGCGCAAAGCCTTCCTGCCACTTCTGGGGCTCCCCTTTCCCCCTCGTGAATTTGGGGTGGCCTCTCGGCCTCTGGGCTGTAGCGAACGCTTAGCGAGGAGGTCTCCGGTCCCTGCTGGCTGCTGGGGACACCCGAGGGGACCCCGGTTCTCTTCCGCCCGGGATGTCCGCGTGCTTGAACAGGCGAGAGGGACGCCCAGGCCGCTCAGGAGGAGCGGACTTTTACCTCAGATCCCCTTCCGGAGAGCCTCCAAAGAGCGGGGACTCGCGCTTCACGCGCCGGCCGCGCCAACGAGGAGGGCGCAGCCCCCGGCCCCGCCCCCGCTCCGCCCCCTGAGTGACGCGCGACAGGCAGGACCAATCAGAGCTCGCGTCGCTGCACCCCCTACGCGCCGGCCCCTCCTCCTCCAACTTAAGAAAGGGCGCGCGCCGGCCGAGTCCGAGCACCGCGCTGAGCAGACCTGCGGCTGAACCTCCGGCGCCCCGACGGCTGCCCGCCGCCCATGCGGAGCTGAGCCCGGCGGCGCGATGCTGGCGCTGCTGACCGCCGGCTTGGCGCTGGCCGTGGCCGCCGCAGCCCAGGACGGCCCGGCGCCCGGCAGTCGCTTCGTGTGCACCGCGCTGCCCCCGGAGGCGGCGCGCACCGGCTGCCCGCTGCCCGCGGCGCCCATGCAGGGCGGCGCGCCCAGCCCCGAGGAGGAGCTGCGGGCCGCCGTGCTGCAGCTGCGCGAGACCGTCGTGCAGCAGAAGGAGACGCTGGGCGCGCAGCGCGAGGCCATCCGCGAGCTGACCGGCAAGCTGGCGCGCTGCGAGGGGCTGGCGCGCGGCAAGGCACCCGGCCGGGCGGCCGCGGGCAAGGACGCCACCATGGGCGACCTGCCGCGCGACCCGGGCCAGGTCGTGGAGCAGCTCAGCCGCTCGCTGCAGACGCTCAAGGACCGCCTGGAGAGCCTCGAGGTAGCCGGCGAGCCGGGGGACTTGGGGCGCGCGGACGGTGGGGGGGCGGGCGTGGGGACCGGGTGGCGAGCCGACCTCCTGGGCTCCCCGGTCCGCGCGCAGAGCCCAGTTTGGGGAGGGCGTCTGGGTTGAGGTTCAGTGCTCCGTGGCTAACGGAAAGGGCTGCAGCTCCAACAGCGTAGTGGCTCCGAGGGGGGAAAGCCCCGGCGCCCGTTAGGATGACAGCCTACGGGGCAGTTTAGCTCTGTCGCTGGGAGTCGGCATCCACTCGACCGTCGCACGCCCGCACCCAAACAACCGGGCTCTGCTCGGAAACTTCTGGGCCTCCAAGCCTGCACGGAAAGGGTTAAGGCTGGGCGCTGGGACGGAGCCCGGGAGCGGCAGCTCCCGGAACCCCTTGGCGCCCAGCGCGGTCCCTCCGGGCCCTTCCAGAGCCGGACCGGGCTGGAGACTCCAGGCACCGCACGCCCTCCGGGACGGGCCGCGGAATCCGAACTCACCGCGCAGGGCAGGCAGGTGGACTTCAGAGCCCTTGCGCCCGCCTCCTGGCCCCTGGGCTTTTAGGCGCCCTTCAGGTCGCTTTGCGGGAGGAGTCCTGATTCTGCGCTCTGGTGGGAGAGGACTGCTCCGGGCGTGGAAGTCCTCCCGGTATTCTCCTCCACTTCCCACCCCACCCCAGACTTTCTCTGCAGGCCGAGTGCCATCACGTCCGTTTTTCATCTCACAGCGACCCCGTGTGACAAAGCCCATACGGGTTCCGTACGGAGGTTTTTTTCCTAGGCTGTGTTCTTTCCGGAGTCGGAGTCGTGGCCTCTCTCCCAAGGGCAGAAAAGTGAGACCGTCTGTCTTGATGAAGACACGGGTCTTTGGAAACCTTGACGGGCAGTTCTGCTCTGGCGCAGGCATTGCCAGGAGTTGAAATCTGTGCTCCGGCAGGAGGTGTCCATCTTTTCAGCAGTAGATTGCTACTCTTCCTGCTGCAGAACACTGAGGAGCTTTGGATTGGCAGCTCCTGGTTAGCAAGCCAGCTTTGACCGCTGGGCCACCAGGACCCCCCTTTTCAGTTGGTAACAGTGATCAGAATACTTATTAGCAAGGCTCGGTTTAAATGATAGGTGGTGATCCTTGCCAAATTATTTTGAGGAATTTCCCAGGGTGTGATGCTAAATACAGTATTCCCGGCACTGACATATCCCTTGACTCATTATGATTAATAGAAGCCAACATGTCTTGAACACTAAATATGCATCAGGCTTATTCTCTAATCCTAATTCTGGCAACCACCGTGAGAGGGGATGTCTATGATCTGGACTCTACAGTTTGGAGCCCTTAGACATAAAAACAAAACAAAAGAAATTCAAACCCCAGAACCTAGCCGTGGAGTTGATTCCAGAGCAGTGACCCTCATAGGAGAGGGAGAGGGTAGAACCACCCCCACAGGATTTCGGAAGCTTTACGAGAACAGACAGCCTCATCTTTCTCTTGACAGGAGGCTGGTGGGATTGGATGCCTGGCTTTCCAGCTCACAGCCAAGCACCTTCAGTATCATGCCAGGAGGACTCTTTATGTTTAGATTCAGAGAGAGGCTGATGACCTGCCAAGGACATGAGGGCAGTCTGTCCTCAGCTCCAGCAGGATGGGAGAGGGGTAAAAGGGAAGTGAGGATTTGTACACCGAATCTGAAACAGAGACTTCTGAAACTCAGAGCAGTCAGGTCTTCAGCGGCATCTCCAAATGCTTGACTATTTACCGTCCTGCCGCGCTGGGACGTAGGGAGTTTGGTTTCTAGATGGACGCTTTCCCATTTGGAGCATCATTTGATTAAGTGGCCCTGTGGCTAAGCTCAAGGCTGTGTACCGACCAGCCCGAGGTTGGCAGTCGACTTCCCTAAAGATGTGCAGGTCTGTGAGCCCAATGGTCCGTTCTAGTCTGCCCTCCAGGATCGACGTGAGTCAGAATCAACCTGACGGCACTGGGTTTGGGTTTGTTTTGCTTGTTCAACAAAAGCCAACACCACCCCCAGACCCTCCCCCACTCTAAATCCTAGCTGTGTCGTCGTGGCCTTGGCCCTTTATAGAGTTACAAATGCTGGTGGACATTCTGAATTTTTAGTAAGAAGAGGGGGGAAATGTTTGACTTTTTTAGTTAAAAAAAAGAGAGAAACAGCTTTCCGAGAGGAGAAAGGCGAGTCACGAATTCAAAATGTTACAGGAGAGGCATTCTGGCCTGACATGGAAAATCCTCTCCAGACACAAACAAACAAACCAAAACCCCAGTGGCATGCTCCCATGGGAGCCAATGGCAGACTGAGGGCTGGCATTTGGGGAGCATTGCCCAGGAAGGTTGCACTTCGTGGTGGTGGGGGGGGGGGGGCGGAGGGAGGAATGTTCTTTTCTTTTCACAGTTTCTTTTCTGCTGGCTTGACCTCTCCCTCTGTGTTCACCTACCTTCCCCCCCCACCCCCCCCCCAGCACCAGCTCCGAGGAAACGTGTCCAACGCTGTGCTCCCCAGTGACTTCCGAGAGGTGCTGCAGCGGCGGCTGGGGGAGCTGGAGCGCCAGCTGCTGAGCAAGGTGGCCGAGCTCCAGGACGAGAAGTCCCTGCTGCACAACGAGACCTCGGCGCACCGGCTGAAGACCGAGAGTGCCCTGAATGCCCTGCTGCAGAGGGTGACCGAGCTGGAGCGAGGTGACTGCTGGACTGGTGTCTGGGCCCCTCCCAGCCCCTGTCCTTCTGTAGAGAGAAGGAAGCTGCCCCCAGACTCAGAGAGGGGAGATCAGGGGATCGGTCCACAGAGCCCAGCAGGGTGACTCTAGAGACATTGCTGGTGGTCACTCTGAAGCTGCTGTCCTTCCACTCTAGAACCTTCCAGTCTTAGATGCAGGAAACCATCTGTGTCCTTACGGTTCAAGTGGCCAGTCTCCTCTGTCCAGCTGTCAGGTGCAGGCTTGCTGCTGAAGCTGAAGCAGCTCTTTGCCTGCCTGGTGCCAGAAAGGCTCGGCGCCCCTGAAGTTGGGGCCACGTAGACAAGCTCGCTGGCACATTGTCCCTGGGGTTCGGGGCAGGGACCTCAGTGACGGACAGCAGCCGTGTGGCACAATGTGAGGACAGGGTCAGGTCCGCGCAAGCAAACGAGGGCGACCGACCGCGGTCTCTTGAGAGGCAGCGTTGCTCCCCCCACTGCCCTTGACCAAGAAAACACAAATCCATTTAGGACGAGCTGGAAAAGCAGCCTGAGTCCTCACTGGCCCTGTGGGTATTTCATTACCCCGTCTTAACGGATCTCGAATCCCTGGTGACACGGGGGTTGTGCACTGGGCTGTTAACTGAAAAGCAGCCATTTGAACCCACCCGCCTGATGTGTCAGTCTGCCTCCATAACGATGTCAGTCTTGCAAACCCTTCAGGGCAGCTCCACTCTCTCCCGTGGGGCCACTCTGAGTCAAAATCCACTGGACAGCAATGGGGCAAACGAGTCACCTAATCAGCTCTCCACTCCTCCCCTGCTCCACTCCTGCCCTGGGGGGGGGGGGGTCACTTCCTCCAAGGGGAGAGGAAGGGGAGAGATCATGCTGGTAGAACTGGGAGCACTGAGTGTGCTGTGCAGGGCTGGGATGACAGGCTTCCCAGAAGAACAGTAGCCAGACAGCAAAGGTTTCCAGCCACCCCGCTCCATTAATCGACAGGAAGTACACTTAATGCCACATGGCGGATGCATCTTTTAAGGCCAAGGAGGCCCACTGGAGCAAATCAAGGGAAAGGGGAAGGTGCTGATCAGCTTCACAGACCCCAGAATTCATGGGTGCTGTCCAATACGTTCCTGAGCTTCCCTTCCAGAAAAAAGGCCCTGGACCTTTTCAGCAAAGGGCGAGTGTGACTTAGATTCTTAGCAAAGGGTTAGTGTGGCTGAGTCTCGGGTTTCCAAACATGATTTTACCTCTGGTCTTGGTGAGCTGGCCTCTGGAAACCGATGTGGTCTCCAGCCTCCCCAGAGGTGAGCAGTCTGGCTTTGGCCTCTCTTCAGAGACAACAGCAAAGGGGCTCTGCTGCTTGTGTCCAGCCCCCACCTCCCTGGAGCCCTCAGCCAAGTGGGGTGTGAATGGCCGCCTGACAGTTATCTACAGAGGGAAGGGGGGCACCTGTAGTATGAGAGAGACTGGATGGGGTGCTGAGGGGACCCTGGTGTCTTCACCTTCCCTCAGCGTCTGACTGTGACTTGGTTGAATTGCAACCAGGGTTGGACTTGAGAGGAGAGCGCAGACCCTGCAGCCCACCTTGTCTGCCACCTGAAGTCGCCGAGGCTCTGGGTGGCCTGGTAGGCCTTCACTGACTTGCACAGAGTTGCCACTGAGCCTCAGAGTTAGGCTACTAGGTGACAGAGCGCCTGAATCAAGGTCTTCTCTGCGTCGTGGGGTGGCTCCACCTCTAATGAAGCCTCTCATCACTGAACTAACAAGAGCAGGGATGCTGGGTCATAAAGTAGGAAAGCCAGCTCCCTTCCAGGCTAGAAGCCATTTGTTTTTCTCGGGCACTTACCACCAACCAGGCAGGACGCACTCACAGCTGCAGGTGGCACAAACAGTTACTGTGCTCAGTGGCTAAACAAAAGGCAGGGGCCTTAGAAGAAAGGCCTGGCCACCCACCTCTGAGAACTCAGCTCTCTCCTGACACATGTGGGGTCAGGCATCAATTGCACAGCACCTGGTCCCTGCCTGCCATCTACTAATCTGTGACCTTGGATGGGTCAGTGCACTTAGCTGAACTTCGGGGCCTCCGCTGGGCCACCTGTGAAATCTTGGTGTTAAGGCAAGAGGTTCCCTTCCTCTGCTTGGCTTCGCCTAATGTGGACCAAGGAGTGGATTCAGTATAGGTCATCAGTTTGAAACTCCCAGCTGCTGCTTGGGAAAAAGATGAGGCTTCCTGTTCCTCTTAAGAGCTACAGTCTTGGCGGCCTGGGGGAGAGGGTGGAGGGAGTTCTACCCTGCCTTGTAGGGTCGCTCAGAATAGGAATTGGCTCAATGATTGTGATTGAGCTCCCCGAGGGTCAGTCCTGGAGGTCATCATGCCTTCCTGCACCAAGTCCCCTGTAGGTGAGTGGAAACAAACCCTGGGGGCTTCTCTCATCAAAAATTGGCTAAGGAACTGGGAGGGGAAGTCTTGGTGAAGAAGGGAGAGGTTTACCTGTTCCCACAGCCTCACTTCGTTTACAGGAGGGGACTGACTCAGTCCCTGCCTCTGCTGGGGAGCTGGCCCACCTTAGATGATGACTGCCCTTATGGTGCTGGGGACTCCCTGGCCCTTAAACAGTTGCCCTGGAATCCATCCTGATGCAGGCCATCCTTCTCTGGGTTGTTACTGGTGGCTTTTCCAGAGGTGGATAACCAGGCCTTTCTGCTGAGGCACTCCTGGGGTTGGAAGTAGTAACCTCCAGCCTTCAGGTTAAGGGCTGCCAAGGGCAGTGACCACATGCACCAAACGTTCCCGCTCCTGTAGGACTGAGTAGTAGAACTGCTTTCTAGGATTTCGGGGAAGCAGGCAGCCTCCATCTTTCTCCTGCAAAGTAGTTCAGGGGTTTGAACCATCGACTTTTTGGCTAGCAGCTGAGTGATTTAGCCACTGCACCACCAAGGTTCCCTCTGGCTCATAAACTCACTCAATGCACTGCAAGTTGGTGCCACAAAAATATGTGCCTGAGTGAATACGCTCCCAAAGGAGCTCAAATGGCGGGATCTGAACTCCGAAGGAGTTTGTGTTGGCATAGCTCACAAAATTGGGGTGGACCCTGCGAATTTTGGAATCTGTGGTAAACTGGATACGACCCAGCCGTCCACACATCTGTATCTTTATTGAGGGCAGATTAATCTTGACCTCCAACCAATGGTGTATTGGAAATTCCTAAACCCATTTCAGAGTACCAGTTGTTGTCAAGGAACTTGGAAGTGGCATTTGCACAGGAAAGACCCTAATGGCGCCGTGAGATAAGCAATCCGCCTGTTTGCTCTTATAGACATAGACTGACAGCCTCGAAAAGCCTCTAGAGGGTTGGGAAGAGTTTGAGTCAAGTGGATGGCAGTGGGTTTGATCCTGTGGGGGCAGCCGGCCCTTCTCACTGCCGCTAGGCAGAAGCAACGCAGTAGCATCGCAGGAGATGGCTTGGCTTGATGTGTTCAGGTCTCATCCATGGAAGGTGCTTGGATACTGCTGTATTGATCTGCAGTTGTGTCCAGGCCCAGGGTCCCCCTGGTTTCCAACAGCAGGAGACAGTCAATAACTCGATCTCCCTTCAAGAGGGAAGAAAGGCCATCAAGGATTTCAGGGGGGAGTCACTGGACTAGTGTCACAACACAGGGGCTAAGTACTTCAAGCCTCTCTGCCTCCAAGGCCAAGTTTAGTGAGTTCCTTGCCAAGACAGCTGAGGACTTGCCATTTTAGACCATCCCAAAGGTGACCGAGACCAAAGGGATGCTTTCTTCCCTAATAGAACTAGAAAACCCAGATTAGGTCCTCTTGACCCCATTCTGTGAGTCCGCAAATTACCCTGTCACCAGTTGGCATCGTCGGCCTTGGCTCCTGGAGGCCCCGGGTGTCGCTGGGTTTTCAGTGGCTGATGTTTCAGCAGCGGGTCACCAGGCCTTTCTACTGAGGCACCGCGGGGTGCATTAGAAACTCCAGCCCTTCAGCTCCTTAGTTGAGAGGCTATTAAAACCCAACAGGAGGTGTTTGTTTTTATTAAACCTTCTGCCTTGAAAGAGACCTTATTCACTGTCCCCAAACCAAACCAAGCCCACTGCTGGCAAGTCCATTCCAAGACTGGAAGTGACCCTGCAGAGTGGGGTAGACCAGCTCCAGGGGGCGGCCAAGGCTGTAGATCTTCAGTGGAGCAGACTGTCTCATCTGGGTTTAACCATTGATCTTGCTGTTAGCAGCCTGATGCCTAGCCCCTCCCCACCACCCCCATCCCCCCAGCACCAGCAGGGCACCTTTTCTTGAGTATTCAGTGCCTGGAGTACACAGAGCTTTCCCTGCCTCCCTTTCCGGTCGGTACTGCAGTGCCCTCTGCCTGCATGGAGTTCCCTTCCCTAATCTGTCCATCCAGCTGACATTTCATTATTTGGGTTCGGAGTAGATGAGTCTCAGGATCACTCAGGGAAAGGCCCCCACCCCCAGCCCTAGCTGTGGCAGCTGTTCCACAGATGGAGAGACAGATATCTTGAGGGCCACCTGGGAGACTGATGGGCTACTCCCACGTGGGCATAACGGCCAGCGATCTCATCTCTCCCGACAGGCAACAGCGCCTTCAAGTCGCCCGATGCCTTCAAGGTGTCCCTGCCCCTGCGCACCAACTACCTATACGGCAAGATCAAGAAGACGCTGCCCGAGCTGTATGCCTTCACCATCTGCCTGTGGCTGCGGTCCAGCGCCTCGCCGGGCATCGGCACCCCCTTCTCATACGCGGTGCCCGGGCAGGCCAACGAGATCGTGCTCATCGAGTGGGGCAACAACCCCATCGAGCTGCTCATCAACGACAAGGTGCGGCCGGAGTCGGATGGTTTCGGGGATGTGGCGCGGAACGTAGCCGGGGCCAGTGGCGTGGTGGTGGGCGTGGCTTTGCGGGGAACTTAGTCCTTTTCTGGGATGGCGCACTGGGATGGGGATCCATCGGGAAACCCCAGCTGGAGTCCCAGGCTGGTGCAGCTTCTCTGGGTACCCGCGGAGTGGAAGGAACAGCAGGGGTTGTGGGGTCTCGGTGGGGGAAGGCTGCTTTATCATGGGGTGGGGAGAGAAGGAGGGGAGGGAACGGGTATACATCTCCAGTACAAGGTGCTTCTGAACATACAATGTTTGCTGGAGGCGGGGTATTGAGGGACTTCCTAAGGGTTGGTAAATTCACCTTTATCCGGCGCCAACCGACCAGGACTGACATACAGTGTGTGTCTTCCCACCGAGCAGTTTTGTATCCCTTCTTAGTTAGTCCTGCCCCACAGCCCACCATTCATCCCAAAGTCAGACTTCACATAGCTAAAATGATCTGCAACCCCTCTGCGCTGGATGGAGGAATGCCCTCCTCCCTCACCCACCGCAGGGCAGCTGGCTGGCTGCCTTCCCTAACTGTCCCTTCAGAGTTTGTTTTGGTTGGAACCGGCTCAGCCTCTCCTCACTGGGCGCCTCCTGGCAGTGACCACTTCAAGCCAAGGATTAATTACTCTAAATACCACCTTCGGATACCGTCTGACCCAGGCCTTGTTTCCCCCTCTGTTTAGACGGCTTGTAAACATGCAATTCCTGGGAGGAAGCCCCGTGTTGCTAGGAGACCAGCAGTAACAACAGAGTGCTTGGCAGTGGGCCGTCAAAGTGCTGCTCTCAGATCAGGGTGGCTGCCTTGGGCAGGGCTGGAATGCATCTCCCCCAGCTGCTCCCACTTGCCACTCGGCCCTCAGAAACCTTCCCTTCTCTGTGCAGGAGATGCAGGAGACATGACTCACACCCCTCCCTAAGCACCACAGTGTCTGTTTGGGACTCTGTTGGGGAGTTTAGGCAGCTGGTATAGGCCCTTCTCCAGAGGAATCCCTAAGTGTCATGTACAAGCTGGAAGGTCCAATCTGTCCAGAGGTAACTTGGAAGAAAGCCCAGGCTACCTATTTCAAAGCCCAGCCAGACTCACCGTTGCCCTGAGTCAGAATAAACCCAATGGCCGGGTGCTGGCTTTGTGGTTTTCAGAGCCCGTGTATTTGGGGATGATGGCCCAGGATGCCTCTGCCTCCCCTACTGGTCCTCCGATGTTGAGGGGCATCCAGCGCCCTGGTCTCCTTGTTCTGTCCAGTTGAAACTCTGAGCTAACCCTTTCTTTTGGCACGTGTGTCTCTCAGGCATCTCCCTCTTCTTTTCACACACCCCTGCCCACCCAACACCCTCTGACATACCTGGTGTTGGGCTTGTCACCTACACAGCACAGAGAAGAAGGGGTTGGGGTGATGGGAGGAGCATGGACCAAGGAGGTCCTGCCCCCGGGGGCCTCTGGGAGCTGAGTCCACAGGCTGTCTGCACTTCCACCCGCAGGTCACCCAGCTGCCCCTGTTTGTCAGCGATGGCAAGTGGCACCATATCTGTATCACCTGGACCACTCGGGACGGCCTGTGGGAGGCCTTCCAGGATGGGGAGAAGCTGGGCACCGGCGAGAACCTCGCCCCCTGGCATCCCATCAAGCCGGGGGGTGTGCTGATCCTCGGCCAGGAGCAGGTGGGTGTACAGCTTCCAGTCAGCCCAAGTTGTGCTGGCCAGCACCAGGGAGTGTGCCATGAGCCATGGCCTGGCCTTCCCGACTGGGGGGTGCCCTGGGGTCCCCACTCCAGTCTCCCTCTGGGGAGAGGCTGGGGGCAGGCAGCATCCCTGTGCTCTGTTCACCCCTCCTTTCCCGAGCCTCTGCTTGGGGCAGTGCTGACTGGGGGCTCCCTGCTCAGGGTCTCAGCCCTGCTGCCCAGCGGGTGCACTGAGAGAGAGGATGCAGGTGGGGTCCTCAGCCCTCAGGGGACTGCCCTCCAAGCCCCATTCCACGGTCTGTGGGGGAGGCTCTGATAGAGGCTGTGTTGGTGATGGAGCGCTGGGGATTGAGTTGGTGCAAGGGCATGCTTTGAAGCTGGGGTCCACGGGCTCCTCTCTTGTCCCCCTCTCCTTTGTCATCCCCCCCATTTGAGGCAGGGACCCTCTCTACCTCCCCTTTCACCCCACTGTTGCATATCTGTTGAGGGGAGCTAGGAGGCAGGGGGCTCGGGTCTGTGGTCTCCCCTCCAGCCTCAGTTTCCCCCGTGTCAAACTGCATGATTTGAGGAAAGCCATCCTCTGGTCTCTGC
>PVJH01006545.1:0-100833 GCA_004026705.1 Nesogale talazaci | reverse complement strand
ATGTGACCTACAACTGCAGTTCAGCTCCATCTTTACATGACTTCCTTCCCTCCTTTGCTCCATATTTCTTTTCTTCTCTATGGACAGTGCTCAGATTGGATTAATGGCCACCCTGCCCCCAGTGTGACTTCCTGCTAAGTGATGAATTCTTCAAAGACCATAGTTACAAAGTAGGCTACCTTCAGAGGTCCTCTGCTATCACCCCATTTCTTCCCCCTCCCTCCCCTACCCACCCTTCCTCAGTCACCTTTGATAAGTTATAGATTATTTTTTCCATATCTTACCTCGTCCTCTATTGCCCCTCACCCACTCTTCTGAAATTCATCCCCCCTGAGAGGGGGTTCTAGTTGATCCTTGTGCTCAATCCACTCCCGTCCCCCCCGTAGTCCCCATCCTTCCCTAATCTTCCTGGTATCTCTCTACTCTCCTTGTTCACCCTGAGGGGTTTTCTATCCTGGATTCCCTGTGTTGTGGGCTCTTATCTGTAGCAGTGTGCACGTTCTGGTCTAAAGCAATTTGTAAAGTAGAATCGAGGTCATGGTAGTGGGGTGAAGGAAGCACCAAAGAGCTAGAGGAAAGTTCTGTGTTTCATCCGTACTATTACTGCGTGCTATTACTACTACTACTACTATTACTATTACTCTTCCGCGTGAATCCTCTGTGAGGGGATGTCCAAACGTTTTCTATTTGTAATGGCTCATTTTAAAATCAGAATGAGAATGGTAGCTGATACTTTTTAAAGCTGTGAGAGGCTGCTTGAGTTCTCCATGTATGCCTCATGAAAGGGCATTTTGTGTGTGTGTGTGTGTGGCTGTGTGAGAGAGAGACAGAGAGAATTTACCTTTCCAATTTAAGCTAGTGAGAACACATTTTTTGGAGGCTCTGTCTTGTTTCCCCCCCCCCCTTCTGTTAGTTCCAAAGCATGATTTCATTTTTATTTTGTAAGCTTACATACACACAGTGCAAAAAAAGGATGGTGTAAAATTGTCACCACATTTCCCTGGTATATATTGCATTGGTTTCACATTGAGCTGTAAAAGAAATGCAAGCTATAGAAACATAAAATCTGAGTTGTGGGGGGTCTGGCTTGTGATGAGTGTAACCTCCCTGCTCACATCATCTAAGAATTGCATAAATCTTGTCAAGATATGAGAAGCCGTCTGTGCTCTCCTTTACTGCCATACCCTCCACTCTCAGACTAGAGGCTCTATGCATTTTTCTCTAGCTGCCTACAATTATCTATAATTCTCTTGTGCGGGAGTGATTATAATAACTTCAAATATTTGAAGATAATTGTTATTTCTTCTTTGTTTTTTAAAACCTTATCCAATGGTAAAGAGTTCTTTAACTTTTCTGCACATAATTTTGTTTTCAAATCCTCTGCCCTATGTAAAGTAAGAATGTTTTCTAGTTTTCTTCCTAAGGTGTCATTGTGAAGATTCAGTTATTGTCAGGTGAGAGCATCATGAACTTTTGCACACTATAATTCTATTATTACAACCTAAAAGAGAAAAATGGGAAAAAAGCATTCAAGGTCTGTTTTTGTGCTTTGTTATCTCTTCCTATTATAAAGACTATTAGTAAAATCTACCTACTAGTTTTATTTAATTGATTGTTTTCCAATTCAAAATAGAATTATAAAATCTATTATCAAAAATTACTATTAACTGACCCTTCACTTTTATGGTGCAATGTCTATCATTTTTAACTTTGGATAATTTATATTTAATTCAATATGATAAAATTATCACAAAATTATTTTTTGTCATGCCATAATTCATTTTAAGATAGCTTTGATAGGAAACTTTAACCTGCATGTTTTTTATCCTTAGAACTTGAATGTGAAATTAAAGAGGAATTTTATTCATTAGATTTTAGAACTCACTCTTAGTTACAAGAATATTTTCTATCATTTTTGATAGATGATGACAACAAACTATGTTTTGCCATTTATGAAACATGTCTAGTTGAACTATCTAGAAAGACAAAACCAGTGAAGCTTGTGTGTGTATTTATAATAAGTATGTGGTCTACACAGTTTCAGAGTTGGGAAAGGTGTTTTTAAAAATTTTTAAATTATTTTTTATTTTTGGGGGGCATCACTGTCCTCTGGTGGTCGTGGGAGCTACCCAGCCTTACTCCTGGAGAGCAGCTGCTGGATTTGAACTGCCAAGCCTGTGGGTCACAGTCCCGCACTCAACCACTTACGCAGCTGGGGCTCAGCCTTTTTTTTTTTTTTAAATTTCTTAACCCTAAAGTGTGTTTGTGTATATGTTGCCATTATTATTTTTAAAGAATTTTCTTTCTACTTGAGCTCTTGGTTATCAACTCCTCTTTTTACCTTCCCTCCCCCAACCCCCTATCCTCATGAATCCTTGATAAATTATAAAAGTTGTTATTTTCATACCTTACATTACCTACTGTCTCCCTTCATCCATGTTACTGTTGCTCATCTCCCTAGGATGGGGAGAGTTATACACGGATCATTGTGATGGGTTTCCCCTTTCTCTCCCTAACCCTCACCTTCTCCCTGCCCTCATAGTATCTTATGGTCCACACAGCTGAATGTCTTTGCCTAGTCAACGAAGCACAAGGTAACATCTTTCTGGTATTCTCTGCTATGAGCCAAGCTTCATCAGACATCATCAATGATATTCCGTGTTCCACATCCTCTTTTGAATCCATCCTGAACCTTTAGCCATTCCCTGTTAATGTACTGATGCAACCATTGTTGCATAATCTTAAGTAAAATTTTACTTGTGTGCGAAATCATTGATATTGCTATGTAGCTTGAACATTCTGTTGGGTCACCTTTCTTTGAGAAAAAGAGTCCATTGTAGAAAAAAAATAAAGCATCCTGGTAAAGGAGAAGCATAGATCAAACTTACTACTGCTGCCAAGTCAGTTCCAATTTATCAGGACCTGATAGGACAGAGTAGAATTGCTCCTGTTGGTTTATGAGACGCTAACTCTACATGGGAGTAGAAAACTTCATCTTTCCCTGGGGCAGTGCTTCACAGCCTGTGGATTGCTATCCCTCCGGGGGATTGAATGATCTTTCACATCGGTTGCCTGTTTCATAATAGTAATAAAATTGTAGTTTTGAAGTAGCAACAAAAATAATTTTAAGGTTGGGGGTCACCACCACATGAGGAACTGTATTAAATTACTGCTCCAGAGGTTTAACTGGTGGTTTCCAATTGCCAGTCTTGTGGTTAGCAGTGCAACACACACCCTATCACACCACCAGATTGCAACAATAGGATAGTCTCCACCTATACTATACTCCACCTATACTAAAGCCTCTGTGCTTTAGTGAAAAGCTGTTATCCAACTTTCAGTGTGTGGCTGATGTCTGGTAAGGTCTTGTCCAAATGTGTAGATCTGAAGAAGCAGATCTCCTTTCACCAATTGCAACATCAGTCACACTTAACATCAAATTTATATTTCAAAAAAGCTTTCTATTTCATTAAAATGCCTTTCATTACTGAAAACATGTGGTTTCAACGACAAATTCATGGTAGAAAATAAATTGGTATTGAAAGAGTTAAAGATAGCAATAATTGCAAGGACCAGTAACATTTTTTTCTCTTGCACAAAATATTTCCATGAGTTAAAGCCCACCTGATGGCAACCTAAAACTACCATACCGTGTGAGTCTGTGATGGTATGTGCAACCCGATCCCTTTTGATTGGCATGTTAGCTGTTTGCAGCTTCTTAGTTTTACAAACAGTGGTGTAATGGATAGATTTTTGCATCTGTCATTTCTAATTTTTGTCACTGCTTTGTTAGGATAGATATTTAGAGAGAAATTTCCAAGTCAAAAATAAATGCACAAATAATTTTTCTTGATAGTGTCAAACTGCTCTCTGTGAGAATAGTGAGTTTATTTTTCTGATAATTTTCTGACATTATGAGTTGTTCATAATAGTAAATGAGTACTTCCAGTATGAAACAATCCCTGGGTAAAGTAAACATTGAGTGCCCTTGACAGCTAACCATAGTGTGGAAGTTCAAATCCACTCAGCGACAACTCTGATGAAAGGCTATGCAATCTCCTTCCAAAAAATGTGCCATTGGAAACATTGTGGAACACAATTCTCTTATGACACGAATGACATTGCTATATTCTAAAGCTGACTTGGTGGTTTTCTTTGACCACAAAAGGTACACAATAGAACAAATCCATTTTCCTCTTTCCCATATGCTCATCAAATAGTCAAATGTCATGCAAAAGCTAGTACTAATCATTTTACTTAGGCTGTAACGGGTAGCTCAGCATCTCTGGCCACTGCTCTCTCCTTGCTCTGTCACTAAGACCCAACTGTAGGGAACCAAGAAAGAACCATCTGTGTTAGGTGGTTTGACTAGAAAAACAAATCCAAATATAATCATATCTGTGTAAGAAAGAGTTTTAGATCCAAGCGTAATCATATACAAAGAAAACATCCCAAGAAAGTAAATGTTTTGAAATGGATTGTGGTAGCAATTGTACAGCATTACTCAATGTGAGTGAACTATGAATGTTGTGATATCTGTAAGAGCTCTTAGCAAAATGATTAAAAGAAAAAAAGAAAAGAAAGCATCCCAGCCCAGTCCAGATTAAGTCCATAAGTCCAATATTAGCCCCCAAAGTATGATACTAGTCCATAAATCTTTATTCAGACTTTCACAGCACATGCAATGATGCAAAATGAAAGAAGATCACAGGGCAATTGAGGCAAGGTCTTGTTGATCCAGTGGCAGTGGAAGCCTCTCTAGGGTTCTTGCAGGTCTCAGTGTGACTCCATGTAGTTTGTCAACAGGAAGGGGACAACGGAGAGAAAATGTGGTCCACATCCAGTGGGGAGGAGAAAGAGGCCAGCCTCACAGAGCCATTTATCTTGGGTGTCCTCCAATCAAACTGTGACCCAATTGTCAAGCTAAACTCCACCCACATGTTCCACTCAGAGTCATGTTGGCATCAAAACACCTATCATAAGCCATCCCTTCACTCTTATACTTTCAAGTTGACACAAAATTATGTAACTGCCACATTATCTTTCACTCTTTCTACACGAACCATGCCATTTCCTCTAAAAAGGGCAATCAAAACATAATAGCCAAGGACTTAGAGTTTCATGCGATATTATTCAAGTTTTAACCTAGCTTTTTTTGTAAAACATCGTCTCATTAAATCCATGTTTATTCTCTCACTGAGTCTTATATTTGAACCAGAAGGCTGGGCTTAATAACTGTCTCTAACAAATACGACCTACATGACCTTCAATAAGTTACTTAATGTCTTGTATCAGTATCTTCAACTGTAATGTGGGGATAACAGTACATGACAATGGGGATTTTGTAATGATTAGGAAAACTGCATATTAAACACTCTGAGGAGTCTAAGACATATTAAATATTCAACAAATATTAATTTTATTGTTGTTGTTATAGGTACTAATTATGCTTGGTAAGTTATAGTCTTTCAGGGGATGAGTGTTCTCTCTTTTATTTGTGAAAATTATACTCCTGTCCTAAACGCAATGAAAGCTATTTGGGTCCAGAAGGAAAAGTCCACATGATTATTAGAAATTATATCTTAAAGGTCTTAATCTTACAGAGCTCTATTGGTGGTGTGGAGATAATTGTTGGGCTGCTAACCACAATGCTGATAGTTTGAAACTATGAGCCACTATGTGAGTAAAAGAGAAATCTATCTACTTCCATAAGGATTTGTTGCTTATGATATCTTAAAGGATATAGCCTATAAGGTATGGGGTTGCTGTGAGTTGGACTTGATTAGATAATAATTAATTAAACCTTCATCTTCCTTGTCATTGTTATTGTTCTTTTTAGGTACTATCTAGTTGCTTCTGACTCATAGTGACTCTATGTATAACTGAATTAAAACATCATTCCTCCATCTTTACAATTAATTATTGCTCCTTGAGCCTATTGCTGCAGTCACTGTGTCAACCGAACTCATGAAAGGTCTTCCTCTTTGTTGCTGATCACATACCAAGCATGATTTTCTTCTCCAGGGATTGATCCCTCTTGATAACATATCAAAGTGAAAAACAAAGCAGAAAATAAAGCAAAACAAAAACATTTTTTCTTGCTATCAAGTTGATAATGACTCTTAGGATCCCTATAGGGCAGAGTAGAACTGCCCTTGTGGTTTGAGTCTATAACCCTTTATAGGAGTAGAAAGACCCATCTTGTCTTTCTCCCATAGAAAGGCTGATTGCTTTGAAATGTGGACTTTGCAGATTGCAGCCAAAGTGTAACCACTATGCCAGCAAGGCTCCTTGTCCAAAGTAATTGAGACAAAATCTTGCCATTTTCTTTCCCAATAGTATTGTGCCTGTATTTCTTCAAGAATAAGATTGATCATTCTTCCGACAGTTCACAGTATAGGTAATGCTCTTTTTCTGTGCTGTTGTTTGCTTTCACTTAATTGGTTCCAACTCATAGTGATCCCATGTACAATAGAACGAAACTCAACTCGGTCCCCTGACATTCTCACCATCGTTGTTGTGCTTGAGGTCATGGTTGCTGCCACTGTGCCAATCTAGCCTGTTGAGGTTCTTTTCTTAAATCGATGTTCTGTTTTACCAAGACACTAGTTGTGCAGTTGTTTAAGCACTGGGCTTCCCAGTGGGTTTGAACCTACTTGTAGTATCACAAAAAAAAAAAAAAAGATAAGGAAGTCTACTTTTATAAAGATTTAGAACCTCAGAAACCTTGTTATTGCTTTTCCTGCCCAACAGGGTTGCGATAAAGCTGATCTGACTTGATGGCAATGAGTTTCATTTTTATTTTTTCTACGTCTCATTTTTATTTTTTCTACATACTAAGCATGAGATGCCCTTTGTTAGGGATTCTTCCATCTTGATAATATGTACAAAGTAAGTGAGACAAAGGGTCTGTCTCTATTTTTGCTTCTAAGGAGCATTCTGGTTGTGCTGCTTCCCAGGTAGATTTGTTAACTCTTTTGGCAAACATATTCAATATTATTCACCCAAACTATAATTTATAGGCATCCATTCTTTTTGATCTTGCATATTCATTTTTCAGCTTCTTCATGCAAGTGAGCTTATCAAAAGTACCATGGCTTAAATCAGGCACCCTTTAGTCCTCCAAGTGCTATCTTTGCTTTTTGACACCTTAACAGAGGTGTAAAGAGATTTGTCCAGTGCAATATTTATTTTGATTTTTTTGTTTGTTTTTTGGGGGGCATCATTGCCCTCTGGTGGTGGGAGTAGGAGGCCCAGCCTTTGCTCCGTGGAGCACAGTGCAATATTTAATTTGATTTCTTGATTGTGCTCATTGGGAATCCAGTGAAATTTTTGGCAGCACCAATATTTTCTCCCTTTATCATGATGCTGCTTATTGAGTCTATTATAGGATTTGTGGCTTATTTCTATTGAGTTGTAATTTATACTGAAGCCTGTTGTTCTTGATTTTCATTAGTAAGTACTTTTGACTAATGATCACAATCTTAACTTTTCTTACTTTCAAATATTGCTTCCTACATAATAAAGCAGCCATATTAAGAAGTCTTGACTTCCTTATTTAAGGGAAAATATGGAATTAATGAACTTTTAGATGATAATTCAAAGGGCTTTGAAATATTAATCCAAATGTTCAGACTCTTTGTCTAGGAATATTTCTATATTCTCTGCATACCATAAGAGGGTTCTTAGGAAAGAAAGTGAAAATGTCCCATATCTGAAAAACATTTGGGAAACTTTCCTGAGACTAGTTAAAATGTGTTATTATCTTAATAGTGTAGAGAAGTCTCAGTCCTGGGAAGGCAGCTTAGCTTTCTAGCCTTATTATTAATACTCTGTTTCTCTATGGGCTCATACACCCAAGTATTCATGTTATTTAAAAGATAAAACTCTTCAATGTCCGTGACTGGACTCAGCATTTATACTTTCTTCTCTGTCTTATTGAAGTAGTGCTTTTTAAAAAAAATATGTGATTTTTATTGTGGCTATCATCATCAAGAACAAACCGAGCGTGTTGGAAGAAGGGGGGTCCTAGTGCTCATTAGAATCAAGGATAGAAAGACTTCGTCTTACATGGTTGGTACATATTGTCAGGAGAGGCTGGTCCCTGGAGAAGGACATCATCATGCTTACAAAGTGGAGGGGCAGAGAAGGAGGGAAACGCCCTCAATGACAAGGATTTGCACAGTGTCTGCATCAAGGAGCTCAAGCATAGGAACAATTCTGATGTCAGCACAGACCATGTAGGCTTTCATTCTGATGTACATAGGGTCACTGGGGTTTGTGGCTTGGAGCTCACTTGATGGCACTTTTTCAAATTCGTTCCATTAAATTCAAATCTCCAAGTTGACTTCTATCCCCTTAGTTCTCAATCCAATGCAATGAGCTTACTTTTAAATGCCATTGGTATTACCTATTAGTGTCATGTTATCCATATCCTTCTCTTCCTAACTCCCCCTTGAGTTTCTGGAAGGCCACTACTATGCATTTTCAACCTTTATATTACCAGTAGTGACTAGGAAAATACCTTCCACACAAAGTTTTCTGAATTAATGTTTGTGGACTATAAAATGAATCTATTTAATGATTTTATAAGACCAGGCATTTTTATGTACCAGTGATTCTTTAGATAAACCCTTCACTTGTTCTCTGATGGTTTTTATGTTCTCTCCAATAATATTTTACTGTTAAACTTCAATTTTACAGAGCACATTAAATCGGGTATATAAAATTATCTGGATGATAAGAATTGCAATATTACTGCTGTACATTGATCAGAGAACATTATTGATTAATGTATGAAAATATAATTCTGACTGTGTCAATTGGTCAATTAGTATAAATTCATGAATGTATCAGAAACTGACCACTGAGCCCTTTTAAGTGCCAAACTGAAACCAAATTTATAGGCACTGAGTCAATTATAGCAAATCTATTAGGCAGAGTGGAACTGCTCCTTAGGGTTTCCACGGTGGTTATCTCTACAGAAGCAGGCTGATGTGCCATACTCCCACAGAGCAACTGCTGGTTTCAAGCTAATCATCATTGCTCCTCCACCAACCACCATGGCACCTCCTTCTGTGTGCAATGCCATGTGGTAATAGAGTATGATAGCTCAAATTGTATGCTGTGCACACTTATCTTCCTTTCTTCTATTGACTCCATAGTCTGGGGTTCTTTTGCTTATTTCTCTTGGTCCCCTCCTTTCTGCTCCTTTTAGTTGCCATTGAGCTGGTTTCAGGACCCTGGAAATGAAGAACAGAACTGGAGTTCTGTAGGCTTTCCAATATTATGACTTCTCAGACGCAGATGGCCAGCTCTGTCTTCTGCGACCTCTTGGGGTGGATGTGAACGAGCAGCCTTTTGGCTAACAGTTGAGCCCTTAACCATTTGCACTACAGAGAGACAACCTATTCCTTCTGTTTAAGAATCAGTTCACTTAGATTGCAGTCAGTTCACTCTGTGAAGCCTGCCATGACTTTCACAGTCCTATGAATTTATCGGTCTGCCTCTTTTGCTCTTTACTCAATCTCCTGGGGCTATACCAAGTTTTGGTCTCATTTCTCTTTTCTATTTTTTGAGGCTATCTTTCATCATTATGTTAAAAAAATCCCCACATAAAATTTTTATATTGTCAATTACTAATTTCAGTGTTAGCATTTTGTTCACATTAAATATTTTCATAAGTGTAATTTGTAGTGACTCCACAGTGCTTAGAAGAACAATTATAAAGAATCTCTGTCAGCATTTAGTTTAGTTTCAGGAAAAATGTTGATAGATGGATTTTGGGGGAGGTAGCATAATAGAGTGAAAATTGCCCTGATGAAAAGGGTATTGAATCAACATGACAGACTGAACACAGGCATCTAACTCCTACTCCCTCTCTAAATTCCTTTGATAGAAAAAGATTATTTCTTTAAAAACAATAAGTTACAACAAGCAGGAAAGTGAAAAATATAGCTAGTACAAGGGCAGGAATATAAACTCCCATCAGGGCAGAAAGCAGAGGATTTTAAGTATGTGTTCACTTGTTTAATATTTGGGACCACTTTGGGCCAATGGTGAGGACAGGTAGCTAACAGAAGCAGGCTCATTCGATTTGTCTGTTCTTCAGAGTGCCAAGGAATATGCAGTTGAGCAATTTGACAGTTTGAAGCAGCACTTGTGGAAAATACTGAAATAATGATCTTTCTAGACTGGGGACCATTATTGGTGTTGTTAGATGCCACCAACCTGGTTCTGGTCCATAGTGACACTATGCAACAGAATGAAACACTGCCTGGTCCAATACCATTTTCATAATTGTTCCTTTGCTTGAGCCCACTGTGGCAGCCACCGCGTCCACTCATCTTGTCAAGGCCTTCCTCTTTTTCTCCCCCTCCACTTTACCACGCAAGATAGCGTCTCTTGGGACTCGTGTCTCCCAACCATGTGTCCAAAGGATATAAGACAAAGGAACAACCCTACCACTAAAGAACAACCTCTTCTTCCAAGATAAACTTCTTCGTCCTTTTGGAAGCCAGCATACTTTCAATATTCTTCACCAACCCCACAGTTCAAACACATTCATTTTGAATTTTCAGTCTTTCTTAGTCACTCTCCAACTTTTACATACATATGAGGCAATTGGAAATACCATGGCTTGGGTCAGGTGCACCTTAGTCCTCAACCTTAGTGATATAATAATAAAGTCCTCCAATTTAGTAATTTTTTTGCTTTTTCAACATACAGGAGATTTAACTCATCTTCTTATCTCTCGACCGTTTCTCCTAGGAACATTAATTGTGGATCCAAGGAAGGCAATATCCTTTACTTCAGCCAACTCTTATTTTATCATGATGTTTCCTATTGGTCACGTTGTGAGGTTTTCAGTTTTCTTTATATGGACTTGTAATACTTTCCGAAGGCTGTTTGTTAGTCTGGGTAGACTAGAGAAACAAATTAATAGACACTCATATGTGTTTAAGGAATAGCTTTATATACATGAGTAATTGGATATTGAGAAAGCATCCCAGTCCAGTTCAGATCAAGACCAAAAGTCCGATATGAGCCCATAGGTCTAATACCAGTCTGTGAAGTCCTCTTCAGACTCATAAGCCATGCAATCATGCCAGATGCAGGAAAGATCACAGGCCAGTGGGTGGAAAGTTTTGTGGATCCAGGATTAGTGGAAGCATCTTAGCACTGGCAGGGGTCTCCATCTGGCTCCTTTAGCTCCGTACTATGTACCTTCTCAGCAAGAAAGTCACATAGAGAGTGAGTGTGTGTTCCACTTCCAGTGATCTCCTTAGTGTCTCCAAATGAGGTCATCAAACTGTGACCTGATTGACAGGCTAAACTCCATTCCTTTACTCTTAAGTCTGCAATGGACAACAGATTATGTAACTACCACAGACCACTTCTTATCAAATTTACATTTTCAAGCAACTCTCTAGCTATATATAATTTTAAAACAAGCAATAATCAAATTATATCTGTACATTACCGGATGAAACTCAAATGTGTACAATTCATTACATACACATTATGCCACCCTCACTTAAATATAGCATTCTATAAATTAGCAAAACAAAAATATCCTATACCTAACAACTGCAGTTAAGTAACACCTACACCTTAATCCTGTAATCTTATGTATATATTCCCTCACCTATGAAAGCTTGAAAACCAGTTGCTTCATGCCTTTATCTGTCCAATTTTGAGTATCTAATTCTGCCCACTTACATCAACCCAGTGCTCGGAGGAGACAATCATATTTTCCAATATGAAGAGACTTCATTTCAGTTGGAACCTGGTGAAGTCTGCATCCATACACAAAGTCAAACAGGGCATGCCATCCCTAAAGTCAGCAACAATATGAACCAGTTCACAGACTCAAAAATATTTTCTTTATCTGGTCAGTTTCTGGCCAACTCAATGTGAGTCCCCTCACTTTGCTGAACTTTTGGATAAATGACAAGCACTATAATATCTTGTTAATTTAGAAGAGTCTTTCTTTGGTTATAACCACACAGCTAGAATCTAAAAGCTATTCTTTTATTGCAGTCTCTAGTCTAATTCTCAGTCCGTCTTTAAGACCAAAAAACTCATTGATAACCTGTCCAGGGTTCAAACAAACATGAATGGAAGCAGAAATCAAGATTAATAGATTACAAGAAAAGTAAGCTCACATTACAAGGCACATTCCTTATCATAAAAGAAATAATACCAAAATGATTATAACAAAATTATGTTGTAACATCCTGGCTATCATGACAAAATTAACTACACCATTCAGATTACAACATCCACGGGAACAATATTGCATAAGAACAAATGATATATTAATGAATAATCAAAACTAACTGTAGTGTCAAGAACCTGGGAACTTGGGAGTGCATCCTTAAATTAACAACCAGCAGAGACTTTCCCACAAGGCGAGGGAGAATAGGCAGCTCAACTAGCAGTCAAATTTCTGAGGTGGGAGGGAGGAGTGCACAAGTTATTTAGCCGCTTACAAAAATGGAGTTTCTTTCACTAGTTAGTATGCTTCATCTTCACTTCACCAGGGTACAGCCCATGGTCCCACCACAAATTCTCCACAACTCTAATCCTCTTAGGCTAGATCATGAACTTCAGAACAGTCAACTGCTCTCATCTTCTCCTCTAATTCCTGTAAACCAGGACCATAGGTGTCAGTGTCTAGACTCAACCCATTACTTTATTGCTGCTTTTCTTCCACTTCCACTCAACAAGTGGATCCAGGTGGTCACCTAGTAAGCATTTCAACTGGCTCACAGTATTCCTTTAACAATTCAGTCCCAGAGTGGAGTTGTCTTCATGGTTCCAGGTGTTTTTTTCACCTTCTGACATAAAACACTAGTTCAAGATTAAAAAATCAAAGTTCCTTTTTCTTCACTCTGTCAGGTAATTAGTCTATAGAGAAGTACAAATGACTCAGTGCAACTCACTTCCATGAGGCAGCGAATGCACTTGAGCGTCCTTCAAGTCTTGAGGGCAGACAGCTGGATCCTCTCCAGATCAATTCAGGCAATCCAGTTGCAGGCAGCAAACAGCAAAGTGGGTCACCAACAGCCAGCCAGATAGCAGGGCTCGACAGTCAGCTCAAGTGATGTATACTCCAGTCGCTTGGAGTAGCAGGTCTTGAAGTGGCAACAGTCCATGGATTACGTGCCCCACAGGTAGTGTAGCTTGTAAGTTGGGGTAGAGAACCAGCTAAAGCAGCAGCACACTGGCCTCATCACGAAAGTACAAGAGACAAGAAAGGCGGGGCTACTAATCTCTTTGTCCTTCAACTAATTTCATATGTGTTTATTGGTCTGGTTGGTATGTTAAACCTACCAATCACAAACCCTTCATCTAATCCTGATGTTGTAGTCTTCTTCATACACTCTATCTTCTGTAATTATTTTATCAGCAAACAGATGAAGTAGATATGGTGAGAGGATGCAACCCTGACACACACCTTCACTGATGTTCAGCCATGAAGTACTCTCCTTTCCTATGCCAACAACTGCCTTTTAACTCATGTACAAGTTTCTCATGGGTACAAAGTAGTGTTTTTGGATTTCCTTTTTACTTAAGGCTACTTATAGCTTTTTTGGTTCACATAATCTAATGACTTAGCATAGTCAAATAAACACAAAAATCTTTCTGATATTCTTTGCTTTGAGCCAAGATCCATCTGACATCAGCAATGATATCCCTTGTTTCATGTCCTCTTCTGACTCCACTGTGAACACCTGGCAACTCCAGGATGTTGATCAATTCTTTTTCTTTGCGGGGGCTGAATCACTGCCCTCTGGTTGTCATGGGAGCTACCCAGCCTTGCTTCCGGAGAGCTGCTGCTGGATTTGAACCACCAAGCCAATGGGCCGCAGTCCTGCACTCAACCACTATGCCACCGGGGCTCAGCCCCATCAATTCTTTTTGGTACAGTGACTCTGTGTATTCTTTCCCTATTCTTTTGATGCTTCTGGTATCAGTCAACATTTTGCCCATAGAATCCTTCAATAATGCAACTCCAGACTGGAAGGAGTTCTTAAGTTTTTAAAGATATGCTGTGGGTGTTGTATCTTCTAGTTTTCTAACTGTGGGTAAAGCTAAGGGACTAAAAATGTATAAGCCATGTTGATAAATATAAAAGTTTCTGTCATAGTTGGTGTTGACTCTGGCAACCTCATTTGCTACAGAGTATAACTGCATTCCACCTGGTTTTCAAGGTTATGACCTTTTGGGAGCAAATCACTACAGTTTTCTTCTGAAATACCTCTGACTGACTTGAGCCATCCATCTCTTGCTTAATAGTTAATTAAGCATCTATTTGGGTTATTGAGTGACTCCAACACTGCTGTCTGTCACTTTGTTGTACTGTGGTGGCTTGCATGTGGCTGTGCTTCCGGAAGCTATGCCACCAGTATTTAAACTACAGTAGACTAAGAAAATTTTAGGAAGGAGGCATAGGTTGTTCAATTCTGAGGAATTAGTCATTAAGAAACTCATGATTAGTAAGGGAAGGTTTATTAACAATCTGTGATATTCAGATAGCAAAATCTTGCTTGATAAAATCAACGAGTATTTGAAACACTTAATACTGGTGAAGGTCAATGGTTTAGCTTTCACTATGGATGGCCACTCTGTGTAGAATGAAAACAAAACTACCAAACTTACCGACACACTGTCGATTCCACTTCATAGCTGCCTTGTAGGATATAGTAGAATTGTCCCTGTGGGTTTCCGAGGTTTAGTTCTTTACAGGAATAGAAAGTCTCATTTTCTCCCGTGGAGCATCTAGCTTGTGGGTGCCAGCAACTGACCTTATGGGATGAAGTTTCAATACATATAACTCAACTCTCGCACTTGGCCTCCTAACAAACTTCTCACACTCGAACCATTAGACAACATCATGATATATGTTGAAAAGACTGAAGCTGTCAGACGTTTCATTTCACGTGGATCCACAGTCAGTGCTCCAGGAAAGAGCAGTCAGGACACCCGAGGACATATTGATTTAGGATGCTCTCCTGCTCAAGACATCTGGAGAATATAGAAGAGCTCTTAAAACTGCTTTATCACTTGGAGGAATAAAATGTGCCTAAGTGAAGCCAGGGTATTTTCAATCACCTGATGTGCTTATGAAAATGGAACATATCTATAAAATGGAAGAATGAAGAAAAATGATGAATTTGAATTATGGTGTTGGGGCAGACTATGGAAAGATCTATTGCCAGTCAGTGGAAGAAACAAATCTGTCATAGAAGAAATATAGCTAGAATCCTCCTTAGATGGGAGGACGGAAAGACTTTCTCTAACATACCTTGGACATACTTTTCTGAGGCGATTCTCAGAAAAAACACCAAGTTTAGTAAAGCAGACCAATGAACAAGAGGTTGATTGTAAAGGAGAGGGATTGGCACGTGGTTAAACCATGACCTCCAGAACGACAACTGTGAAGATGGGACATCTGGGCCTGGCAGTGCTTGGGACAGTGGCACAAAGGCTCACTATGGGCTGGAACTCACTTGACAGCACCCAACAGCAATAGGAGACTCTGACTGATTAAAATATTCAATGAATATCCACCTAAATGTGCCAATTGGGAATTTTCTTCCTGTGAGGATCATTTTCCTATTCCTTTAAAGAGAATGTACATTTTCAAATAAATCCAGGTGTTCTTCTTTTTCTTTTGTTCTAAAATAAATTTGCATTGAGGGAGGTTTCTTAAAACACTACTCATGACAATATTTTTCTTAATTAAACTACAAAGTGGCTAGGGACATGTAGAGAACTTCTGGATGATGAAAATGCTTAATGTTTCCAGCTAGTATGTACAAGTTGGTTCGAGTCCAACCAGAGGTGAGTTGGAAGAAAAGCCTGGTGATGGTACTTCTGAAAATCAGTTACTGAAAACCCGTGGAGCATAGTTGTATTCTGATACATCTGGGGCCTCCGGAAGTTGGAATTGATTTGATGACAATTACTTTTGTGTGTGTGCATGTATGTGGAGGATTAGAAGAAGAAGAAGAAGAAGAAGAAAGAAAGATAAAACTGTCAAATAAGCTATAACAAAGTTCATTTTAATAGTAAATGAACTTCTTAAATATTCAATAGAAATCTATATATTTAAAATCATTCATTATCAAAGTTGTATTAAATTATTTGACAAAGAGTTCTAAAGGTTCTCATTTCTGATTTCATTTTACCGAAGCATTCTGTAATATCAAAATAAAATGAGTTAGAATCATTCTAGCTTCTGTAAGAATTATACATTTTTTTACGGAAATTGTAGAGACCGTTCTGCCACATGGAGGAGGCCTTCCTTGCAGGTCCATGGTGGTGTTGCATGTCTTTAAATCTGGAGTTGGGTATGCAACTTGGCTCTGGGAAGAAGACCTGCAAAGTGATACATGACATCTGGTGGAGGAGCTAGGATGTAATTCACCATGGAGTCTCCTCCTGTCAGCGGGGTTTCAAATAAAGAAAGCTCCATCATGAGTCTGAGTCTTTGAAAGAGAATGATGTCCTTCCAAGGCACCCACCTATCTGGGAGGCATGTGAATGTGCAAGCATTTCAATAGACTTTTGATCTTTCAAAGCATTGACCTTTTGGGACAGTTTAAAAACTAGCCTTTCCTGAATGATATGTTCTTCAAGACGATGACACAGTGAGTGAGGTAGCTGAAACACACTGTATAAGTTGACATCCTTTAAAGTACTAATGACAAAGACAAGGCGGCACAGCAAAAGGGTTAAAGGCATGGGTTTGCATGTTGGATAGCATGGATTCTGATCTTGAGTCTGTTGATTATTAACCACATGGTCTTGGACAATTTAGTTAATTAAAATGGCCAACTTCTGTATTCTTATAAAGAATCATGATACCCACATCTGAAGAAAGTTTAGGAAATTAAGTAAATTAAAACTTGCAAAATCCTTGGAAGAGACCATGCTTATTATTAAGTCATCGCTCCCAGTGGATCTTGAATCTGTTCTGTATTCTGACTCACGATGACCTCATGGGTGTTTCAAAAGAGAACTGGGCTCCGTTGATGTTTCTAAGTTTATTTTTTTTTGGTGAGAATATACATAACAAAGCATTCATACATTGGATAATTTTCACATGTACAGTTATTGACAATGATCATATACTTCACATCTTATCACCATTCTCTTGATCTTTACTGTGTTTTTCACTCTTAAATTAGACTTGTAGCTCATAAAAGTCTCAACTGTACTTTAGATGTATGATTGTTTTGTTGATCCCAAATAGCTAGCTATTTTAAAGGGAGCAATTATTTGGGAAAACATTCTTTATTAGCTGAGTTAAATGTTTAAAGGTAATACCTTTTAAAAAATAAACTTTTAAAATTTGTTTCCAGACAATATACTTGGGGCCCCTTTTTCTTAATGTATCTAATATGTGTAATATACAAAAAAAATGTAAATTTAGCTTCACAATTTTCCTCCTTTTGGTCAAGATCCATATGCTAAGTCACTGAATGGGTTGGATCCCCTCCTCCTTTTGATTAGAAGGCTTCCAGTTCCTTGACCTTTAGCTTCTCAAGTGTCAGAGTGTTAAAATAATTTGCTCTAACATGGAATTTTCTAAACAAATCATTCTGTTTGTGACACCTAGGGATCCCAAGTCCTCTCTTAAGTATTTGTAAGACATATAATTAAATAGTACATACTAAACCCTTATTTTTTAAAAAAACTAGGAGAGAGCATTTCATAAATATTAATATCATTAATACCAGTAATATTTATTATAAAATAAAATTCAGCCAGCTTTGTAACGTAGATTTGGGATCATGATATTTGGGGGGAAGAAGCCTTTAAGAACTAGAGAAAAGTTGTATGCTTCATCATTACTTCACGGCACCCTGACTGGCCCATCTCCTCCCCGCGACTCTTCTGTAAGGGGATGTTCTATTGCCCACAAACAGGCCTTGGGTCCCCACCCTACACTCCCCCCTCATTCGTAGTGATGTGATTCTTGTCCTTTGGTGTTTGATACCTGCTCCCTCCGACCCCTCGTGATCACACAGACTGGTTGCTTTTTCCATGTGGGCTTTGCTGCTTCTGCACTAGATGGCCACTTGTTCACCTTCAAGCCTCTAGGTCCCCAGATGCTTTATCATTGGTAGCTGGGTCCATCAGCTTCCTGCACCCCATTTGTCTCTGCACCCATTTGTCTTCAGTAATCATATTGGAAAGGTGGGAACATAATGATATGATTTTTTGTTTTTTGATGCCTGATTCTTTCCATACTATATGGTTGCACAAGCTGATGTACCTCTTCTAGGGTGGGCTTTATTACTCCTGAGCTAGATGGACTGGAAGGAGTACACCGATACAGATGGGAACTGGAAATATGGGGAACCCAGGACAGATGAACCCCTCAGGACCAGTAGTGAGAATGGAGTTACTGGATGGGTAGAAGGAAGCTGGGGGAGGAAGGGGCAGCCGATTATAAGGATCTACACACAACCTCCTATCTAGAGCATGGACATTGGAGAAGTGGGTGAGGGGAGACATTGGGCAGTATAAGATATGACAAAATAATAATAATTTATAAAATATTGAGGGTGGTGGGGGAAGCAGGGAGGGAGGGGAAAGGATGAAAGGCTGATATCAAGGGCTCAAGTGGAAAAGCAGAGATTTGGTGAATGATGATGGCAGCAGGCATGCAAAGGTGTTTGGCACAGTATATGTATGTGTATATTGTGATAAGTGATGTATGAACTCCCAATAAAATGATTAAAAAATAAAATTCAAAGAAACACTTGGCTTGGAATTTTCTTTAACATTTTAGTAGGCAAGAGATATATTTGTTTTCTTAAAAGAAAAAATGAAATATGTATATTTTTCCTCCTGATTTTGGGCAACCAAACCATAGACTAGCCCATCTGTCTTTTACCCATGGGAACATTTCTGGACACAGGGATATTCTTTTCCTTTTCTAAGTAGGTGTCCCTTTCTAAGATTACACGATGAATGGAAAAGATTTCCCTTTATTTGCATGCCCCACAGTAAAAGGGAAGAAGCCACCTCTCACTATGACACCTGTCAGGGAGAGGTACACCCTTTGAGGAACCCTGGGGCCATTGTGGGTTTGTCTAGGCTGATATTACAAAGTAAGCTACTAGCCTCAAACCCATTAGTCTCTCTGAGGGACAAAGATAAGACTTTATAATCTTGAATAGATTTACAACCTTAGAAACCCAAAGCAGACAGTTTTACTCTGTCCTGTGGGGTCACTATGAGTTGAAATTAATTTGATGGTAGTAGGGGAGCTATGTGTATACTTTAA
This sequence comes from Nesogale talazaci, assembly GCA_004026705.1. NCBI lineage: Eukaryota > Metazoa > Chordata > Mammalia > Afrosoricida > Tenrecidae > Nesogale > Nesogale talazaci. Next base: position 81,524 of record PVJH01006545.1, on the reverse strand, counting down.
CAGAGATAGATTCCTTGAAATTTTAGGAAAAACTGGCCCGGGAATTTATCAGGATGATATATCAATAGGAATCACATAAGCTCTCAAATATATGCACATATGTGTATCATGCATATCTTATATGTATATATCTATACACAATTATAAACGAATAATCGATCATAGTAAAATTTATAATATAGCAAAACATTATTTGTAAATAAACACATTATTATAAATGTATTATATAAATATTAGCATGTGCTTGATATGTTGATTATTGATAAATATATATACAGTATTACATACATATATACATATATGCTTTGAAAAACTCTGGGTGTGTCTGTGTGTGCATATCCTAGGATCTCATGGTAGTGGTGGGGTAGAAGAACACCTGGAAGTCTCAGTTTTAACCAAGTTTTTCAGGGTTCCTTCTACTAAGTTGTCCTGAGGAGCCCATGGAGACCTAACGTTTCAACAGAGTACTGGAATGCTACTGCCACCTAGCGGTAGCATATGCATATTACAAGTTAAATGCTCCCTACTCCTGTGGCACGGCAACTCGCTGCCAGAGAGTCAATTCTGACTCAGGGCGCCCCTATGGACCAGAGTAGAACTGATCCTGTGTGTTTCTGACACTGGGAAAGGTAGAAAGTCTCCTCTTTTGTCGGCTCTTTCGCTAATGGCTTTGACCGCTGACCTTAGCAGCCCAACTTGTAACTACTGTGCCACTAGTTCCAAGCCACCAAGCCTTCCTCAGGAGAGAGAACTGTGACCTTCCACTCCTGCAAGGAGCTTCCATCTTGGAAGGCCTCAGGACATTTCGACCCGGTCCTGCTTAGTCAGGTTTGACTCGAGGACGTGGCCTAATCTGAATAGCTAATGTGTTGATGAGATGGTCACCCTCAGTCCCTTTCCCTCCGTGTTTAGAAAAGTATCTTCAATTGTCCCGTAATGTCTGATGTCCATATACGCCCAAAGTGAGGAGCACTGGAAGCCCTTTCTGATGAAGGTGGAGGAAGGTAGCCTTTGGGGTGGATTATGACTCAATGTAATGGAAATCACAGTCCTCTCATCTGGACCAATAAAAATATCACGATGAACAGAGACAAGATTGAAGTTGTCAGGGATTCTGTCTTGCTTGGACCTATCATCCGTGTTCATGGAAACAGCGGTCGAGACCCCATGGTACATCGCCCTGGGCCTTTCTGCTGCACACGGCCTCCTAAATGTGTTGAAATCAAGGATGCTACTTGGCTCAGGTCACTGAAGACTAAGGTGCACCTCGTCCAAGCCACGGTCTTTCCAATTGCTTCATATTCATGTAAATTGGAAACTGAATAAGGAAGACTGAACAAGAATTGATGCTTTTGAATTATAGTGCTGGCAAAGATGATCGAAAGTATCATGGACTGCCAAAAGAACCAATCAATCTGTCTTGGAAGAAGAACAACCAGAATGCTCCTTAGAGGCAAGATGGTGAGGCTTTGTCTCACCTGCTTTGGATCTGCTGTCGGCAGGGATGCGTCCCTGGAGAAGGACTTCATGCTTGGTAAAGTAGGGGGCTGTGGAAAAAAGGAAGACCTTCCACAGTGGGCGCATAGATGGACTCAAACAAGAGCAATTTAGAGGATGGTACAAGACTGGGCAGGGTTGCATTCTGTTCTACATAGCGACGCAATAAGTCAGAGCCGACTCATTAGTACCTAATGACAACAACTTGATACCAGGTTTATGTAACATATCCTCGAGGAAACAGCCTTTAAAACACAACCGCTCAGTTTGAAAATGAACCCTATCTTTTGATGCTTGCTGATCACACGTTCTCATAATGTGTAACCAACTTGTCAGAAACCAGACGTTGTCTCCGTGGGAAACAATCTGTAGTCAGCCTTTGTCAGAGAACCCAAAAAGCAAAGGACTTGCCATAAAGAGATAGAGAACAATAGGTTTTGCCAGTTAGACTCTTGGTTGTCCGCTAATGGAAATAAGGAAAAGGAGTTGGTATTTAGTAAGTTCTCCTCTATATTCAGCTAATCCGGCTTCTTAAAACAAAATCTAAATGCATCATTGAGCCGATTCTGATGCACAGCGATCCTGTACAGGACAGAATGGAACTGCCCTGCAGTGCTTTCAAGGCGATAAAGCTTTATGAAAGCAGATGGCTTCATTTTCCCCACAGAGCAGCTGGCGAGTTTGAGTTCCAGTGACTGATAAGAGCTCAACTACTGCACCACCAGGGTCATCCATCTATGAAAAAGACCACCTCACAAGCATTTCAAAATGAATAGACTTCATTTTCTGAGCTCAAAATCTTTCTGGTTTATCTTTGTCACAAGAACTAGCCAGACAGAAAAAAAAAATGGAACCCAAGTGGTGTACTCTCAAGTTTGCCCCGTGGTTTGTCATGGATCCCTGCATCCAGGCTTGTTTTACTAGGAAGCAGTAAGAGCCCAAGGAAGACGTGACATGACTTTGAAATTGGGCATCGTTCCACTTTGTGCTTTGGTGGCAACTCCTTAGCAAGACATCTTACCAGTCTCCAAGTAGATTCACAAGTCAATATTGCATTTTTATAAAAATACGTTTTAATAAGGAAGATGCTCATAAATGAAATACATGATAATTACCAGTAGGTTAACATCCAGCCGTCCTATTATTTGAACATGTTACTTCTTCTCTCAACTATTTTTTTTCTGATGAATTTGCATAGCAGTATTGTTGAGTGAACCATATCATGAATTTTAAGATGCTACTGAGCTCCAGTTTTCACCACGTGTAGGCCAGTGTGTTGGGCTGTGGTGGCTTAAGTATTGTTGTCATGCTGAAAGGTATGTTGCCAGTATTGCAAATGCCAGCTGGGTCACTCAAGGTGAACAGGTGTCAGTGAAGCTTTTAGACTAAGAACAGACTATGAAGATGGAATCAGCTGTCCAGTTCAGAGGAATTCGGCACAGAAAACCTTCCGGACACCGTGTGGACATAATGGAAACATTGCCATGTACTGAAAACCTCATGAAAAGAAACAGCATTGTCAGAGGTTGAGCCAGGCGATAAGACCCCCGGTCAGCAGGTCCTCAAAGTATGACGAAGGCTGAGCTACCTTTTCAGGCAGAGCCGACCACCGTGATGTAAAGGGAGGGAAGTCTGAGGGAGGAGAGCCTTTGTCAGGACAGGGTTTTGCTCTTGTGTACATAGGATCGTTGTGTATTGGGACCACCTTGACAACACCTAACACCATTATAGAGTTTGAATTTAGTGTTTTAGTCAGATGTCCTCTAAGTAAAGTGACCAGATTTTAAGCGGGACACCATTGACCAGGGGCGGGTGGCAGGGGTGGGGGGGGGTGGGGAGTAGGCGCTGTTCTTGATTAAAAATTTGGTCTATATGGAGCAACAAAAAATTTTCATAGAATGCAACAATATTATTGTAATATATTTAATTTTAAAATGCCGCGGGATGCTGTTAAATTGTTAAAAAGCAGGACATCTGGTGACCTTATCTAAGAATCAAAGGGCCTCAGCTCATGGCAAGGACTTTGCCACAAGTGTTTACCTTTTTTTTTTGCCAAAGCATTCTTTGCTCCAGCATGACCAACAGGGAGGAGTTCATAATCAGAGGACTTCAAGAGTCTCATGTGATGCAATCAGGGGAGGCTTTAAGACATGGGACACTGACCAGCTCAATTGAGGGTGGCTATTGGCTTTGAAGAAAGGACACATTCCTCCGCAAACAGCAAAGCCAAAAAAAGCATAGGCAGCGAGTCTCTTGGTTTATATGCATTTATTAGGGAACTAATAGGGCTACTTATGCAAATAAGTAGGAAGCTATCCAGATAGGTGTGCCATCCCACCATCTCAGAGTATAAAAAGCCCCGTATGGTAGGAGACCTTCATTCACACCTGGGCAACGTGCTCTTCCCAATCTATCCAAATCCTCGTCAACACCTGCCATCATGACTCGATTCTTCTGCTGTGGGAACTACTTCCCAGGTTACCCTTGCTACGGAACCAACTTCCACAGCACCTTCCGAGCCACCCCCTTGAACTGCGTGGTGCCCCTGGGCTCTCCTCTGAACTATGGCTATGGCTGCAATGGCTACGGCTCCCTGGGCTACAGCTTTGGCGGTAGCAACATCGGCAACCTGGGTTGCGGGTATGGGGGCAGCTTCTGCAGGCCATGGGGCTCAGGCTCTGGCTTTGGATACAGCACCTACTGAAGAACCCATGGGCCCTTGATGCCTTCCAGTGGCCCAGAACAACCACCCGGGGAGCAATGACTGCATGCCTGCCTCGGGAGGCCTTAGGAGATCCATCTTCCATCTTCCTGTGACTTCTTTTCTTGGTGTTGGATGATGCTGAAGCAGACCACACAGCCCTCAAGTGCTGAGCGGGCACTCCACCCAGAATGGAAAGCAAGACTGATTTCTTGGACCCTCTTGACTTTTATCAGCAAAACAAGTTGTTGGCTTCTCAAGCTTGCTCTGCTCATGGACTTCTAGCTTCTACTGGACCTAATGGCTATTTGGTGGGGAGTGGGGCAGGAGTTGGTAGGGGGGAGTCCAAAGGGGTTCTGCTGTTAGTCTCCTAATAAAACTATTTCATTCAGCATAACAAATTTTGTTCTGATGATTTCCTTTACTCTTTTTATGCTCGTTGATATAGCTTCTAATTTCAACCTGCGATGGTTGGCGTCAATCAAATCCTTTTTTATTGAATTTTTTTTTCTCGAGTTGCACAACTAAGTCAGAGTGACGTTTATCAAATTTAATCCAAGCGTCCTGTAATTGCTCTTTTCCCCTGCTGATTATAAACATTTCTTAGCCGATGAATGCGTAAGCATTTTATGCTCCTTTTCTCCCAAACTCATAACTAGATTCATTTGCAGTCAATTTGATTCTGCCTCAGAGTTGTGCCACAGGAGAGAGGAGAAGTTCCCCCAGGGTTTCCAAGGCTGTCTGTCTTCTAGAAGCAGGTCCACCTCTGCTTCCAGGGAGGGGCTGGTGGCTCACACTGACCACCATTAGGTCAGCAGATGACCAAGCACTCACCACCTACCACAACTCCTTCACCTTTAAATGATGGGGAAAGAATTCCATGTTGGTTTATTTCTATTTTTCCACTCTTTGCAGAACTCAGCTCTCAAGATACTTATACTCTTCTGCTGGAAGAATTGCAGCTCCATGAAGTTTGGTTTTTAGAATTCCCAACGGTTTTGTCAATAAGCGGAAAGCAACAGCTAAAATCACGTAGTCATCCCCCCTCCCCTTTGTGATAGATGAATTTTATTTTTCTCACATTCTTTAACTCTGATCATGCATATATAGGTTATTAAAAATGAAGTGTTTATTCTTTGACATGGCCATTGTCATCAAAGTACTTGAGATGATGTGTGATCTGTACTTATAAAATTCTTTTTATTTTGTTTACTGGCACCTCCTTACTTTGTAGAAAAAATACTTCATGATTGAATTCACATTTATTCACTTATATACCCAGTATTGTGTCCCTACCTCATAGAAAACCAAAACTACTATGATGGAGTAAATTCGACTCATGGTGATGCTTTGTGACAGAGGAGAACTGCTTCATAAGGTTTCAAAGGTTCTAAATTTCTGTGGAGGCCTCCTGTCTCCTCTTTCTCAGAGAAGATTCTCAAACATTATCCATTGATTGTTATTTAACATTATTTAACAATGTATCCATTGTTAAACTTCCCTCTCATGGGTGCAAAGTGTATAATCCAGTATAAAGTTAATTCAGGTGTATATATAACTGTTCTGGGGGACTCAGGAGCTATAAACATACATAAGTTGGAGACCACCACCTAAGACGCAAGCTGCTGTCATCAAGGGATCCATTCATCCAGTGCATTATAACACAAAACACTGTCCTAAGAATCATCTCATGGCAATTAATAAAACACAACCTTTGTGTTCAAAAGTTAACTGTAATCTACTGAATAATAATAAATACATTTAATAAACATATTTTGGGTCAATTAATGTGATATAATTATCCAGGGAAGGACAAGGTAAGCTTCTTGTTGTCAGGTGACGACAAGTCTTTTCTGACACCCAGTGACCCCTGTACAACAGAATGAAGCACTGCCCGCCCCCCCGACTTCCCTCCTCGCCCCCCCCCCCACACTTCTTTTAGGTTTGATCCTGTGGTTCTCAGCATGGTATCTGCCCATCTCATTAAGACCCTTCTTTATCACTGCCCCTCCACTTTATCTGTTCATACAAACCTGTTGTAGGCTTCTATAAAAGAGAAGCAAATGTTGTGAAGAAAGCTGATGGTGCCCAGCTATCAAAAGATATAGTGTCTGGGGTCTTAAAGGCTTGAAAGGAAGCAAGTGACCATCTAGCTCAGAAGCAACAAAGCCCACATGGAAGAAGCACATCAGCCTGTGTGATCATGAGGTGTCGAAGGGATCCAGTATCACACAACAAAGTACTAAAAATTAAATCATTATAAATGATGGGGAGTACAGATTGGGGACTCAAAGGCCGTCAGTAGGTGAAAGCACATCCCCTTAAAGAGGGGTTGCAGGGAGAAGGTGAGCCAGTCAAGGTAAAATGTAGTAACAATGAAATATGCAAATTTTCACTAGCTCTCAAATGCTTCCTACCCATTATCATGATCCCAATTCTACCAGATAAATTCAGTTAGACCAGGGGATGTACACTGGAGGGGGAAACATGGGGAATTTAGAATAGATGATCCCTTCAGGACCAGTGATGGAAGTGGTGATACTGGAAGGGTGGAGGGATGGTGGAATAGAAAGGGGGAAACAATTTCAGGGATCTACATATAACCTCCTCTCTGGATTATGGACAACAGGGAGTGAAGGGACACATCGGACAGTGTATGATATGAAAAATTAATTTCATATCAATTTGTAAATTGTTAAGGATTCACGGGGGAGGGGGAAATATGGGGAGCTGGTACTGGGGGCCTAAGTGGAGGGAGGATGTTTTGGGAGTGATGATGGCAACAAGTGTGCAAAAGTGGTCAGCATACAATTGACGTATATGTTGATTATTATGAGAGTTGTATGTGCCCCTAATAGAATGATTTTTTTAAAAAAGGAGGGGGAAAAAGGAGCTTATACCAAGGACTCAAGTAGAAAATATTTGGAAATGAAGATGACAACATGTGAACAAATAGGCTTGATACAAATGATGTATGGAATGTTATAAGAGCTGTAAGAGCCCCCAATAAAATCATTTAAAAACAAAGAGATGTTTGGGTCTCTAACAGCGTGCACATTAGAGGCAGTTGAGTAAGAGTTACATATTAAGGTAGATGTGGCTGTGTCACAGGGAACAGAAATAGCTTCTGTAAATAACAGGGGTTGTCATTGACAATAAGGAAGACTGAAGGAAAAATCAATATGTTTGACTTATGATGCTGGTGAATACCATAAACTGGCAAAAGTACCAACAGGTCTGCCTTGGAAAACGTTCAGTCAGAATATTTCTTAGAGGCAAGCATGGCAAGGTTTTATCTCACATACGTTTGACGTGTTTGGGGGAGAGGCCAGTCTTTGGGGAAGGGCATCATGCTTGGTAAAGGAGAGAGACAGCAAAGAAGAGGAAGGCGTGGACAAGGTGGACTGACACAGTGGTTGCAACAATGGGCTTAAACACAGGGAAGATTGCGAGGATGGCAGTGCATGAGGTAACTTGTCTGTGGGAAGCCTCAGGGGCCATCCGATACTGCACAGGAAATAGCTGATCTCTACTAAACCCAGCCATACTGTTCCTTAGGAGTGACAATGGCAAGACTTCATCTCACCTTCTTTTGACATGTTTTCAGGAGGGCCCAGTCCCTGGAGAAGTACATCCCATTTGGCGAAGCAGAGAGCCAGTGACAAGGAGGGAAAGCCTCAGGGAAATGAAGGGACACCGTGGCTGAAAGAATGGTCAGGCAGCATTTTCTTCTGTAGCTTTGAGTTGGAACCAAATTGCTAGCCCTTAAAAATAGCAACCACAAATTCATAAATACTTTTTTTTCCATATAATATGTGTATAAAGCTATATTTTTCCTTTAACCTTTTTAAAGTTAATAGAAGGTTTTTTTTTTCATGTACCCTAAGAACAAAGTAACAAACAACAACAGATGGACTTTGATTGAAAATAGAGAACACATGTTTACTTGTGTTTTATTGACGCTGTAGGCAAAGACATCTGATAGGGTGGATCACAACACATTATGGATAACTTTGAAAAGAATGGAAATTCCAGACTGCTCATGGGGAAACTGTACACAGACCAAGAAGCAATCATTCAAACATAATGATGGAGTTCTGTGTGGTTTAAAATCAGGAAGAGTGTATGTCAGAATTGTACCATCTACTATCTTTATTAATTTATATGCTGAGAAAACAATCCAAGAAGCTGGACTATATGAAGAAGAGCAATGCCTAAAACTGTAGGAAGGTTTATTAACTACCTGAAATATATAGATTGACATAGTCTTACCTGCTGAAAATCAGGAGGACAGGAAGCACTTTCTGACAAAACCAAACACTGTCATTATCAGTATAAATGGCAACTCAATGTAAAGAAAACAAAAATCTGTACCAATAGGAAACATTGTGATATGGAAAATATTTAAATTGTCAAGAATTTAAAATGCTTGCATCCACAGTTAATGCTCATAGAAGTCACAGTCAAAAAAATCAAACAACATATTGCATTGGGAAATTTGCTGAACAAGACCTATTTAAAGTGTTGAAGAGTACAGATTTAACTTGGAGGACTAAGGTGCACCTAATTTAATCCATATTTCCAATGGTCCTATATATATGTGAAATCTAAACATCCCCATTCTACTCAAGGATATCCATAGTTTCTTATGGTCCACACTGTCTAATGCCTTAGTATAGTCAATAAAGCACAAGTAAAAATCTTTCCGGCATTCTCTGTTTTAAGTCAAGATTTATCTATCATATATCAGCAATTATATTCGTTGTTCCAATTCCTCTTCTGGATGTAGTCTGAACCTTTGACAACTCCTTGCCAAAGTGGTGTTGCAATCATTGTTGGATGAACAAAATTTTACTTGCTTGTGATATTAATGATATTAATGATCTCTTTCCTGTAATTTGAGCATCCTGTTGGGTCATCTTTCTTTCGAATGGGTAAAAATGTGAATCCTGTGTAGTCATTTGGCCAAGTTGATGTCTTCCAATTTTTCTGGTGTAGACAAGTGAGTGATTTCAATACTTCATCATCTTGTTCAAAAATTTCAATTGGTATTCCATCAATTCTTGGAGTTTGTTTTGGTCTATTGCTTTCATTGTAGCTTGAACTTCTTCCAGTACTAATGCTTTTAGTTTATATGCTACCTCTTTAAATGGTTGAATGTCAACTTGCCCTTTTTGGTACAGTAACTCTGTGTATTCTTAACATCTTCATTGGGTACTTCCTACACCATTAAATATTTTGCCCACAGAATCTTTCAAGATTGCAATCTGAGGCTTATGTTTTTTTCTGAAGTTCTTTCTGTTTTAGATAGACTGAGTGTGTCTTTCCATTTTAAATATACTGTGTGGGTCTTTCCATTTTGGTTTTCTAATGTTACATCTTTGCACATTTCATTCTAATATTTTTACTTTGTTCTTTTGAGCTGCCTTTTGAAATTTTCTCTTCAGATCTTTGACTTTATCTTTTCTTTCTTTTGTCTTATCTGCTCTATGGTTAAGAGTACATTTAAGAGTCTCTTCTCACCTCCACGTCGAGCTTTTCTTTCCTTTATTTTAAATAACCTTCTGCTTTCTTCATGGCTGATGTTCTGGATCATCTCCCACAGATCATCAGGTCTTCTGCTGTTAGTTTTAAGTGCAGAAAATCAGTTCCTTATCTGTTCTCCAGATTCAGGTGGGGTAGACTCAAGGTCAGGTTTTTGCTCTTATGGGCTTATGTTAATTTTCTTCAGCTTCAACTTGAACTTACATATAAACAATTGGTGGTCTGTTCCACAGTCAGGCCCTGGCTTGGTTTAATACATAGCTATTGAGCTTCTCTTTCTTTCACTGAGATGCAATCCCTTTAATTTCAGTGTATTCCATCTGGAGAAGTCCATATGTACAGTAGCCATCTGTATGGTTGAAGAAAGGTTTCTGCTATGGTTGTTGATTTTGCAAAATTCTATCATGTCATCTCTGGTTTTATCTCTATCATCAAGACCACATATTTCAATATTGATCCTTCCTCTTTGCTCCCAACTTTTGCATCCCAATCTCCAATAACAAGCATGCCTGCTGATCAATTTCCAACTGAAGTTATTGGTAGATTTATTCAACTTCTTCATCACTAGCTTTTGTTTGTGGTGCATAAATTTGAATAATAGTTGTGTTGATAGGGTTTCCTCAAATATGGATAGATATAATCCTATCACAGACAGCATTGTTTTTCAATGCTTGAAATATCCTTCTGATGCTGATTTTAACACCTTCCCCTTGTTTCATTCCAGTATTTTAATTGCCGCCATATGATGCTCTTGTTCAAAAGGACCAATATTAGCCCATTTCAGCTTAGTAAAGTCTAGAATGTTAATATTTATGAGTTCCATTTCATTTTTTTACAACTTTCAATTTTCTTAAATTCATCTCTTCTATATTCCAAATTCTGGTTATTGATAGATATTTGTAGCTGTTTTTGTGTAAATTTTGACTTATTCCCCATAAGTCAATGAAAGTCTTGAAAGTTTTCCTTCCACAGACTTGACTCCATCCACATCGTTATTGCACATTCTACTTTGAGAAGGCAACTCTAGCTCATTCATATTTTAAGTTCTTTCTGACCTGCACAGCTCATCTTCTACTTCTCTCTCTGACAATGGTCGACTTCTTTTCATGAGATTTTCAGCACTGACAATGTTTGGATATGGTCCATAAAATTTTTAGTGAATCATTGTTCAGAAGTAGACAGCCTATTTCTTCTTCATAGTCTTTTCTTATTGAAAACACTGCTCAAAGCTGTTCATTTTGTGTGACTGTGCTGGCATATGAAATACCAGTGACCTATTTGAAATAGGCTCCAGCATCACGGCAACACACAAGTCGCTGTAGTAGGACAACAAATGGTGATCCAGCATCATGGCGACATGTAAACTATGACAATAAGAGAATCTGATAGACAGGTGGTCGATTGCCCTTTTCCCATTAGATACCTATTATTATTGAATCACTTTTGACCTATGGAAACCCCATAAAACCCCAAATCCAAACACACTGCCCTGAAATGATGCTGACACACGACACACACAACACACAACAGCACAGCATAGGACAGGGTAGAACTCTCCTCATGGGTTCCTGAGACTGTAGCTATATGGGAGTCTTTCTCACTGTCTTTCTCTCTCAGAGTGACTAGTGACTTTGAACTGCTAAACTTACATTTAATATCCCAATCCAGAACCACTAGGAAACCAAGCCTCCTCAGAAACCCTTTCTCAGCAACTATAGAGAATACATAGCATGAAGAGTTGCAGAATGACTCAGGATGATGGTGTTAGGAGGGTTTTCCTTTATAATTTGGACTTGAATTAGATAATTTTCAAGAGGGTGAAAGAAAGCAAAGAGAACTTTGGAGGCTACAAACATAAGGTCAGAAGTCCAAAAGCAGAAGCAGCTCTGTAGGAGAAATAACAGGTTTCTACTCTGACAAAGAATTACAATCTTGGAAACCCAAAAGGGCAGTTGTGTCCTGTCCTATTGGGTCACTCTGAGAAGGAATCATGATGAGCATGAGTTTTGCTTAATTTTTGTATTTGGAAAGAAGGCAGGATCTCTTCTGGATTGGGTACTCTTCTAGTATCAGAGGTGCAAATTGAGTTTACTGGGCTGAAATCAATGTATTGGTAGGACTGTCTTCCTTCTTAAGACCCCAAAGGAGGATGTTTCCTCCTCACCTTTTGTAGACTCTAGAGATTTCCCAAATCCCTTGACGAGTGTCCTTTTCCTCCACCTCAAAGTCAGTGGTGTAGAATCTTTAAATCTATTCTCGGACTGTACTGTCACTATTTTCTACTTATACACCCCATTTGTGATTAGCATGCATCTACTAAGATTACTCAATATTACCTATGTCTATGTCTTCTGATTACCACATTACTCTTATCTACCACCTTAATCTTTCCTTGCCATGAAAATGACTCATTCACACACACTGGAGATTAGAATGGTGCCTCTTTGAGACCATCAAGCTGTTTGCCAAAGGCACTATAGAAGGGGAGGCTATTCCTCTCATTGGGTGTTGTGATGGTTATGTTTTTCTGTTGCTCCTGCTTCTTTAGCTGAGAGTCATGTGTCCTGCTGACTGAGAGCTGTCAGTGCCCTCTCATGTTCCTGTAGAAACAGAATTCCACCTGTGTCTATCTGCACCAACTGGTTTGGGATTTTCCAGCTTCCTGCTTGACCATCTTGCTTCGTTTCTCCAGCGCATGAGTCTGGAGGGGCCTCCAGCTAGCATCTCACCTGTGGACTTGAGTTGGATAGGGTTGGGCAGCTTTTTTTTTTTTTTGTGGTGAAACAAGGCCAACATTATAATTGTTTAGAAATCAGTAGTTATTAGAGATTCTATTTAGTAGTTTTTGTATTTTTTATGCTACTTTTATTATTAGCTGCCATTAAGTTGGGTCCAACTCATGATGCTCCTATGTATAGCAAACTGAAACACTGCCTGACCTTAATGCCATCTTCACGCATGAGCCCAAGGTGTGGATTTCGTGTCAATTCATCTCATGGGTTCCATCTCAGAGGGTTTCACTTGACTCTCTAACAAGCAGGATGTTTTTTTTCTTCTGTTTTGTCTTTTTTGATAACATGTTCATCATAAGCAAGATGAAGTCAAGCTATCATCACTTCTAGAAACCTTCTGAGTGCATCTGATTTTAATCTTTTCTTGAACATGATGGCAGAGTGGTCTTGTTTTTAACCCCTCCAGTGAGCATCTGGTTTCATCTTTGGGAATTGTAAACATGAAAGAGACAGCACCATAGTTGACCTTTCCTGCCATTTGGTCTGCTTTTATTCTTTCTCAATGATTGACAGCTCCGAATCCCAAACTCTACTGTAAGATTTTTGTGACTGAGCACAATTTTATAGCTCCTGTGCCTTGCGTCCCAGGCACCTGACAAATGTTTACTGAATTAATAGAATTATGCAAAACTTTATCCAAAAAACCCCAAACAAACAAACTAAAAAAACCAACAACACTCCAATCTCTTGTTATTTCAAATAAAGTCTGCAGACAGGAAGCATTAGCATCATCTGGAGGCTTTTTCAAAATATGGAATTGTTGCCCTTCTCCCTCTGGAAATAAACTGCACTCCAACAAGATCTTCGGGTGATTCATGTGCCCATAAAGTTTGAATACACTCCTAGCCCTTTTGATTCTTATCCCAAAGGAAGTAAAGAAGGACTGAATCTCATGGTTGATTTTTTTTAAAGTGCTGATGAAATGCTATTAACATTTTGATCAAAAAGAAAGTTTTCTTTTGTTATTACTATTTCCCCATACTTTTGTTCTATATTTTATTGTTATTAACCAGAAAACTAAATTATGTTTTTCATTTCCATGGAGGATAGAGGAAAAGCACTTAAAATTGCAGCAGGAAGACATTATATTAGATAAAAAGCAATATTTCTTGGTTCTAAAGCTTGCCAGGCAGGGATTTCTTTGGGTATTCTGTAAAACTCCTGAGCATGTAAATATAGTTTATTCTAAAAATATGCTGGTATTTCTAAGACACCAATTCATTTTTAGTGGCTTGCCTCTGAGTCTTGTGACATAATCTTTGACAGTGGCATTTGCGCTATTGTGTCTTATCCCCCTTTCTTCTTTTTCCTGTCATCTTTTCCCCTTAGTAATCTACCTTACAAGTATGCCTCATTATTTTCATTTGGGTCATTTCTGTTGAAAGAACTGGGTCTCATCTCCAAAATTTTCAAGGCTTTTCTTAGAAATACCTTGCAGCTTTTGGATTACAAAATGTCTGGTACCTAAGTGATAGTCTTTTAATTTTAATATACATTTATGTATTTTTACATCTAACTATGGTCAGTGAAGACTTTGACAAAGTGATGGTTTAGGTAGACTGATTTTGTTATTTCTGCTTGTTGTACAATGATAATAAGAAAACTTATATTAAAGGTTATCAGAAGCACACAACTCCAGATTTTCATTGACCAAATGACCAGTAAATGGGGTGAAGTTCATGACTTTCTTTGGCAGCAAAACTCACCTTTCTTGTTCTTTATTCTTTAAAAGAAAAAAAACCCTTTTTATTGTAAATTGGATAAAGGTTGACAGTGCAGATCATTCAATCTTTCTGTATTTTTACAGTTAATACTTCCTATAATTTTGCCCCATTTCATTCAATATAATCCCCACAATGTCAATCATTTACCCCACTTCCTCCCTGTGATTCTTGTCTCATTCATCTTTCTTTCCCAATCCTTCTAAACTTTGTTTGTGTGTAAATGCTGCTCTTTTAATCTCAAATGGATGATTATCCTAAGCTATGCACAGTTCTCTAGAATTATTGTTCCATTTATAGATATATTTGGCTGAAAATTGACCCTTGGGTATGCTTTCAGGTCCAGGTTTGTAGTGTAATTGACGGTCATGGATTCAACTTGCAACTGGGTGCTGTGCTTTCACACATATACACATTTTTGTTTTCTGACTTTAACAATTCACTTGTGTCTTAAGAAGAGGGCCTTGACTCTGTTGTTTGCAGTTCCAAAAATGAAATAAATGAACAACAAAAAAAAGCAAAAACAATCAGACAAACCCATTGCCCTGGAGTTAATTCCAACTCAAGGTGATAGAAGGGAGAGCTGTGTTACAGACTATAGACTAAAGATTATAGACCACAGTCTTCTAAGATGCAGTCCTGTCTTCCACAACATTGCTGGGTGGTAAAGCATCAACTGTTTTATTAGTAGCCAAGTACGATCCCTTTGTGCTACCTAGCAACCTCTCTCCCAAAGAGAGGATTCAAAGAAATCAAAGCAAAATGTGAAAACAGTCACTGTTCAAGCTAACCCTGATTCACGGCAATGGTTTCAATGATTTTCCATAGCCAAGCATGTTACCATTCACAATGCCCACACAAGGACTCCAAGAATGGAGGAGAGAGGCTAAAAAGTGACCTTAACCTACTGTTGGCCAAAGACTTGCACCATAGACACACCTTCTTTGGAAGTGCTGTTTTATGTTGATTGTGTAATACCTGAGAAGCGTTCTGACAAGAGTCAGTGAGCCTATTAGGCATTGAGCCATTGTTGTGGTATCACATTATTCTTTCAGAAAACCGCATGGGTTGAGCATCAAATAGCAGGCTTCAATTATCGGGTGCTTGCTTTGTTAACCAAATAGCTTCACAAACATGGCAAAGGCAAAGTGCTGAGACAGCAAGGTATTGAAATGATGACTTCAATTAGCCGCAAGATTGGTCAGCAGGTTTTGGCCCTCTCGCATGTCATTTGAAAGTCACAAGACTATACACCAGATTTCTCAACCTTGGCTCTCTTGGCATATTGGGCTGGATGATCCTTTGTTTTCTGCACAACAGGAATCTTAGCAGAAGCTCTGATTTCGAAACCTAGTAGATAAGTAGCAGTCCACTAATCAGAGCAAACAAACAAAATTATGACCAGATGTTGGCAAATGCCCCAATGGAAGCAGAATCACTTTACCAAGCTGAGAATTTTCTCCAAGATCTATCACTAACATCACAACTAAAGTCTATCATTCTAGTTAAGAGACCAGTCTTAAAAGGATGCCATTGACTGCTTTATACATATACTTTTTTTAGGCTGCGTGTTTTGTTGGAGTGTTTGTCTTTTTCAGGCACTTCCCTATGTTGTTTCTTCCAGCAAAGTCCTGACTCATCGCAGCTCCATGGTCAACAGAGCAAAATATCGGCCAATCCTGTACTGTCTTTAAGAGCATGGGTATTCTTAGGTCCATTGTTCTGGTCCTTGTTTTTACCAAGTGTCTTCCAATCTAAAAGGTTGATCCTCCTGCACTACACCAGACAATTTCTGTTGGGACCCATAAGTTTCCTTTGATTAATAAATTCTAGAAGTTGATTGCCTAAAAGCTCTATGGAATTCTGTCCACCATTGTCAATCCTGCAAGTATTTGACTACCAATGGCACATCATCTAGCATTGTAGCAACAGGCAAGCCACCACAGTATGATTGGCTGACAGATGGATAATCAGCGCTGTCAAGTATACTCAAATACTTGTAGGGTATTCATACTCGATGTAGGGTTTTCGAAGTTGCAGCACTTATTTATTTACTTGAAAACTTAAAAAAATGTGACTTAGGTGAAGACCAGATCATAGTTTTATATCTGACAAATTATGCACATTCTGGTTCAACTCAATGTGCTATCACTCATCCTACTTTCTCTCTGTGTTTTCTGTTCCCATTCCTACTTTTTTTCCCTTAACCCTCTGCACTTTGTCTTTGGGTGTAGCCATTCTTTTCATCTTAAATGACTGATTAGTCTAATGCAAATCTTTAAATTAGCAGATAGTCTCATCTTTCTTTTTGGGAGCAACTGGTGGGTTTGAACAGCTGGCCTTGTTAATGATGTAATGCCCAACAGCACCATTAAGGTGATGGAGTTTATCTCAAAACATTTTCTTTTTACTTGAGCCCTTGGTATCAGCTCCTCATTCCCCACCTTGTTCCCCCTTCCCTCTCTCATGAACCCTTGATAATTGATAAATTATTATTTTTTTCATGTCTTACACTGTCCGATATTTCACTTCCCCCACTTTTCTGTTGTATGCCCCCTAGGGAGGGGGTTATATGTAGATCATTGTGATCAGTTCTCCCTTTCTACCCCATCTTCCCCTTACTTTTTCTATCTCTACTCTCATTTTTGGTCTTCAGGGATGTATCTGTCCTGGATTCCCTGTTTCTAGCTCTTATCTGTACCAATGTTCATCCTCTAGTTTAGCTGGATTTGAAAGGTAGAATTGGGATCATGATAGTGGGGGGTGGGTGGGGGTGGGAGGAAGCATTAAAGGACTATAGAGAAGTTGAATGTTTTATTGGTGCTGTACTGCACCCTGACTGGCTCATCTCCCTGTGACCCTTCTCTGAAGGGAAGTTCAATTGCCTACAGTTGGGTTTTTGCCTCCACTCTGCACTCCCCCTCATTCATAATGATATGATACCTGATACTTGATCTTTTGACAAGGGAACAAGTGACCCCAAATCAATGGTATGGAGGAGACCTGGTAGAGCTTGAGCAAGGGCAATGTAACTGGGAGGAATTTTTGAAACCCAAATGAAGGCTGAAAATGATAGTGGGACAAGAGGAAAGTAAAAGGAAATAGAGGAAAGAAGTAGGAGGCTAAGGGTAGTTATAGAGGTCTAAATACAGGTATTTACATACATAAATATATATATATAATGAGGAGAAAATAGATCTATGCACATATACTTATAGATTTCATAGTAAGGTAGGAGCTGGACATTGAATCTTTACTCAAGTACTCCCTCAATGTAAGAACAATTTGTTCTATTTAACTGGCATTCCATTTTGCTCTCCTCCCTGACACAATTGCTGAAGACAAATCGGGTGCATAAGCAAATGTAGTGAAAAAAGTTGATCATGCTCAGCTACCAAAAGATGTAGCATCTGGGGTCTTAAAGGCTTGAAGATAAAGAAGCATCCATCTAGCTGAGAAGCAACAAAGTCCACACCAGCCTGTATGATCATGAGGTATTCATAGGGTCACTCTTGTTGGAAAAAGATGAGGCTTTATATACCTTTGAAGATTTATTGTCTCAGAAACTCAGAGAGGCATGTTTCCCCTGCATTATAGGGTCAATAGATGTGAGAATAGGACAGTGAGTGAGTTAGGGTTGGCACTCTTATAGAGGTTTCTGCATTTCTCTCTGCAATCCTTGTCACTGGGCTTTGTATTTTAAGTGCTGGCGTCAGGGAGCTCATTAGTGTGTCATCACAGAGATGTGTAATAGAGGAACAAAATAACCCCTTGGACTTGTAGGCTTAATGGACCAAATTCCAGTAAGAGATGGCTGACTTGTTAATCTTGGCTCATCAGGGACTTTGGTATTAGAATTGTACAATGTTTAATGTGGCATCAGCCAGGAAGTCAACTTGCCTCATTTTATAGCTGAGTGGTTCGAGACTCAAAAAAGTAGTTTGCCTGAATTCTCACAGCTAGCAAATGGCGAAGTTAGGTCTGCAATTCTCTTCTGTTTGTTACTTCCATTTACAGTAATATGCCTGGTGGTAAGTTTGGAACTAAGGAATGAGTGATGGTTAAAACCACATCATCTTTTTTCTTGCGGAAGGAAGCATGTTAGTTTCAATTTTACAAATAATGATGACTCTGGTGTTTCAGATATGAATAGGGTGGCAGCTTGCTATGATGCTATAGACATCCTTTAACTAATGGAGGTGGGGTGCAGCAAGGAGACTTTTCAAGGGAGTGCGTGAGAAGCGGGGAAGGAAGGGAATTCCATGCATAGCAAATAGTGTGTGTCTGGGACTGAGAATGAACAGGAACAGGACACATTTGAAGAGCTAAAGAGAGGCAGCTCAGCGAGTGTTGTTTTCTTCTCCAGTCAGTTTAAAGAGGAAAAATATTATCTTATCCACTGCCATTGAGTCAGTTTCTGAATCTGTAAATCTTTACTAGGGCAGACAGCCTTCTCTTATTTCTGTGGAAGTTTGTAGTCTTAGAATCCCTCAGGAGAAGTTTTGTTTTTCCGGACTCATACAGTCACTCTGAGTCAGAATTGACATTCACAGTAGCCATGGTGATGTGGTGGGTTATGCATTGAACTGCTAGCTGCAAGGTCAGCAGTATGAACCCATTAGCTGGTCCATAGGACATTGTTGAGACTATCTACTCCTGAAAAAGATGTGAAGTATAGTCTTGGAAATGGGAGGGGGATGGGGGGAGAGAGGGAGAGGGAAGAAGAGAGAGAGAGAGAGAGAGAGAGAGAGAGAGAGAGAGAGAGAGAGATTAGTTGATACCATTGTTGGAGTTGATAACCACCAAATTCAGCTCTACACTGGAGATCCTTGTGTTCCATGATACCTAAGTAAGTTGATGAAAAGAGTATAGAGTAGAAAGATAGTGAATTATGTCACAATATCTCATCTAGGGACATTATTCTTTCTTCTAATTTATTAATTTAATTACATTAGATGGCACTGTAGAATAGCA
This sequence comes from Nesogale talazaci, assembly GCA_004026705.1. Lineage (NCBI taxonomy): Eukaryota > Metazoa > Chordata > Mammalia > Afrosoricida > Tenrecidae > Nesogale > Nesogale talazaci. Next base: position 62,295 of record PVJH01006545.1, on the reverse strand, counting down.
ACTGGTGTGGTATTAGATTAGACCACTGGGAACCATAGCCTAGTGATTTGATTCATAATATCCACCATCACAGAAACAACAGAGATATTTTAAACACGTGTGTGCACATGCACACCCATCATCACTAGAACTTCAGTTTGTAAATATTATTACTGATAGGAAGCAGATTGCAAGGGAATAGTGGATAGGTTATATTTTGAGGCTACTGTAGGCATATAGGTTTTAGCCATGGGTAAGATCTAGGCTTCTGCCTCTCAGTGAGTTCCAACAGAGTAGCTCACCATTCCGTATAGCCTCTAACTTCTGCTGTGTGCCACACTGGGAAGTAGGTTGATAACTATTCCCCTTTGACAATTTTTCTTTCTATGGGATCTCTGCTTCAGAATCCATGGGCAGACACTGCATACAAATAGACAATTGCCAAGACAAGCTTATTAAATCTCCTTCCCTAATAATTCTTACATTCATATCTCATCAGTGCTACCACATGAATATAGTGTCTGAATATATTTTAACTAAAATAGAAGGATGAGTCCTGTGACAACAGTACTGGCTATCCATCCATGACATCTTCTCTCTCTATCTTCCTAGGCAAGTAGAATCTTCAAAACACAAACCAGACTCACTGCAGTCTAGTTGATGCCAAGTCAGCAATTCTACTGGACAGGGTAGAAGTGCCCTGTGGGTTTTTGAGACTGTAACTCTTTATGGGAGTAGAAAGCCCTGGATAGCTGGTGGTCTCAAACTGTTGGCCTTGTGGTTAACAGTGCAACATATAACCACTACACCACCAGGGCTAGAGTAGATAGACAATGGTAGGTAGAATCTTTTCTATCCTCTTCTTTTCCTCAATCACAAACAAATGATTCCATTTTCCATAATGGAACCCAAAGGAAATCTTTTGGAAGCAAATATGAAGTGTCTTGATTCATGATAGAAAATTGAAAAGATATCAGTGTGAGAAAGTACCTTCTTTTATACTCCATTGTTTGGGATGCTGATATCTCCAATTATGAGACATGCCCCTCTACAGTGATCTGGCAGCCATAAGAACCAGAGGGAAGCCACTCCTCACCCTGTCATTGTTGAACCCTGAAGCCACCCTGGGATTCCTTATGTTCTAGTTTCCTTTTATTTGTTTTGTTTATGCAAATTTCATTATTTGAAAACAAACATACAAACATTGAAGATATTGAAAACAAGCCAAAAAACACAAAGGATGTTAAAAAAGGAGATCAGCCCCAATGTGTGTGTGTGTGTGTGTGTGTGTGTGTGTGTGTGTGTGTAAGGGTTTTCTATCTACAATGTTTTTTGAAAGTAAGGCATCTCCCATACTTCAGAGTGCTGATCTTTGAAAAATGTATCTCTCCTTTTCTCCAAAGCATATGAAATTGGATGCAGCTCCTGATGAACTTTTCATCCCCCTCTTTCCTTGCTGCTCCTCTTATGGTCTAGGCTAGGCACCACTGGGTTAATTATTTGCAGCTCCTAGAAGGCATTAGGGTGTTTAATATCTTTGAGACTTTGCTTAAACACGATCTTCCTTTTGGAGTATCTCCTAAAATCAATGAGACCGCTGACCCAGTGATTCTCAACCTGTGGGCCAAGACCCCTTTGCGGGTAACAAGACCCTTTCACAGGGTCACCCAATTCAAAACAGTAGCAAACTTATAGTTTGAAGTAACAACGAAAATAATTTTGTTGTTGGGGGTCACCACAGCATGAGGAACTATATTAAAGCGTCACAGGATCCGGAAGGTGGAGAACCACTGTTCTAGCCATTTTAATTGTGAAATTGCCCACTTTTCAAGCCTCCGGCATATGTCAATAGCTTTTATAATGAGGTCTTCCAGACCTCTACCTCCTATCTGTAGATTTAGCTCACAAAATACACAGAAAGTGGTATGGATCATAGGTGGGATGTACAACACTTTAATTATCATTTATCATATAATGACTATTTATTATTTGTTTCTGGGTATACTGCAGGGAACAAAATTCTTAGGTTCCCCAGTGGCACTGTAGGTGGAGTGCTGTGCTGCTGATTGAAAGATCAGCAGTTCAAATCCGTCCCAGCTCTGTGAGAGTAAGATGAGTTAGTCTGTTCCAATAAAGACTTAGAGTCTTGGAAATCATAGGGGACAGTTCTACTCTGTCTAGTAAAGTCACTTTGAGTGGAGACCGATTCAATGGTCTTTTTTTTTTTTTTATTAGGCATCACTGCCCTCTGGTAGGAGTGGGAGGCCCAGCCTTGCTGCTGCTGGATTTGAACCTCCAAGCCAGTCGGGCGCAGTCCCACACTCAACCACTACGCTACCGGGGCTTAGTCTGATTCAATGGTCTTTTGGTTTTTGATTCAACAAAATGTTTGGAGCACAGTAGATATTCAATAATTGACTAAAAGAATAAATGTTTCAAGTGAGGAATACGTGATTTTTTTTATTACAGAGTACTCTTTGATAAAAATTTAAAATTAATTCAAAGCATTTCCTTCTAGGACATTTTTCATTTCTTTTTTTGGGGGGGGCATCACTGCCCTGTGGTGGTCGTGGGAGCTACCCAGTGCTGCTCCTGAGAGTCACTGCTGGATTTGAACCACCAAGCCCACAGGCTGCAGTCTCGCACTCAACCAATTACGCCACCGAGGCTCAGCCCCGACATTTTTCATTTCTAATTAATTACAATATTATGAAGTGGGAAATATATTCAAAACTAATAAGACAAGAACCTTTTCCTTGTGAATACTGGAATTGACTTTGTTTTTAAAATCTCTGACAATTTCTGGCTCCTTTGTAGAAAATAAAGCAACAGTAGCTTGTAGTTTTTTTTTTTTTTTTAATGTTCATGTCAGACTTTATTTGCAGTCAAAGAAATGTAAAAGGGGAAGTCAAATTATTTACTCAGGAAAATTTTATGGTTATTTTAAAGAGAATAGAATCCAGGAACCTATCTTAACCAGTAAATATTCCAGTCATATTGGCCCACAGTGAGGTCAACTATTTCAGAACATGTCATTGCTGTTAGGTGTCACTGAGATACTTCTGACGCACAGAAGCCCTGTGGAACAGAAAGGAACACTGCCCAGTCCTGTGCTAGCTTCACAAGCACTTTCATATTTGAGCTCTCTGGTGCAGTCACTGTGCCAGTCTACCTTGTCAAAGGTCTTCCTCTTCTTTACTTCCTCCACGCTTTACCAAGCAGAATGCTCTTCTACAAGACCTTGTCTGTCCTGAAAATATGTTCAAAGTACGTGAGGCGAAGTCTTGTCATGCTTCCCTTTGAGGAACATTCTGGCTGTACTTCTTCCAAGATAGATTTGTTGGGTCTTTTGGTAGGTCATTGTTCTTCCAATATTCTTCATCAATACCATTTTAGGACATACCATGAGATAAAGGATGAAGTTCAAACTGCACTGAGGTATTGGTGATGCAGAAGTCTCTAGAAATTGTCAAAATACCAGTTGAAACATTTCACCGAACTTGTGCAGTGCCGGAAGAAGTCACTAATCTCTGCCTGAAATTTGGAAGATAGTTGCCTGGTCAGCAGATTTGAAGAGATCCAGATTTGTACCCATTTCAAAGAAGGGTGAGCCAACCTATTATGGAAATTATTGAATAGCACATGAATAAAATTTCGGTGGAAATAATTTAAAAGTGTTTGTATAATTTTTCAGAATGACAAGGAACTTCCAGAAATTCAATCTGGATTTAAGAAAGGATATAGATCTAGTGACAGGATTGCTCTCGCCAGCTGGGTCTTAGCTGAAAGCGAAGAATACCTGTGAGATAGTTACTTGTGTCTTACTGACTATGAAAGAACTTTGACTGTGTGGATCATAGAAAAATTCTGCGAACTTGGCAAAGAATGAGATTTACAAAACACGTGGATGAATGAGGAAGAGCAAAGAAATGCGATAATGATGTTGCATAAGAACAGTGATGTTTCTCTTCAGGCTTATGAAACACATGCGATGATGCTGAAGGTAGGAAGATGATAGGCCAGTGGGTGGAAAGTCTGGAAGATTAGTGGTGGTATAAGCATCTCAGGGCTGGTGTGGATCTCCAGGTGACTCCTCTAGCTCCAGGACTCTAGCACAGCTTCACATGTATTGTCCTCAAGAATACGCAGCAGAGAGTGAATGTCTGTTCATATCTGGCCTCCAGACAGCTATCTCATTCAAGCCTCCATATGAAGTCCTCAAGCTGCCACCTGCTTGACAGACTAGACGTCACCCCTTTTCTAGTTGACAGGAGATAATATAGCTGCTACAGATCTTTAGAAGAAAGCATCCGCAGAATGATCACGACTACTTTGGACATGCTACTAAGAGGACAAGTCTTTAAGAAGGTCATCATTCTCGATAGAAAAGTAGTGAAAAACCTGAAAACTCTCAATGACTGACACAGTGAACGTATCAACAATGGACTCAAAAAGAGCAACAGCTGTGAGATTGCAGAGTAGGACAGGCTAGCTTGCTGGTCATGGGCTGGCTAAGAATTCGCGCCGACTTCATGTCATCTAACACTAAGATACCTCAGTTCATATTTGAGAAGATGGTTCTCTCCATTTTGAACCTCCAAACACTCGACTCTATTTTCAGAAACTTTTCCAAAGAAAGAGTCTATGTGTTGCTTCTTTCCTATTGGTTTAACCCCAGTTACGTTTATACTCATGCAGCTTTGCTTTGAAGAAGAGCAACACTTTGAGGATTTTAATAAGTTGATCTTGAATTGGAGTTATATTTGGGTATAATGAGTTAATGTGTATTTGCTTCTGTACATAGTTCAGCTATTTCTAGCCTTCCTGTTTCGTGAAATGGTTTCTAAGGATTCTTTTGCCCATGATTTTTCCAATTCAACAGAATTTGCTACATGGAAGCAAGTGTTCAAAAACCATACCTAGCCATAGATAGTTCCCAAGGTAAGCAACACTGGAAGTATGTGGTGTGAATAAAGAGGAGAAAACAATCTGAAATTATGAAGCCAGAAGTTAATCTGTGTAAAATGTACCATAGAGTTAATAAGATAGTAATCTTTTCCCTCAATTTTGCATTTTTTGTGGGCTTTGATAATGTTTATAATATATTTTAGCATTCTAACAGATATTGATTTTCTATTTGTTGCATTGCTTTTCAAAAAGTAGGCTACAACATTGTATAAACCTCAGGCTCTACAAAATCTGAATTCTATCTTGATAGATCTACAGCAGACTAATGTATTCATAAGTCCAATGTAAGAATAAAATAGCTATTAGCTTAGCTTTTAAAAGACTTGTGAATATGTGATATATTTTCCTAAAATTGTATTTTGTTAGAACTTTCTGTAGAAGTTCTATAAGAAATTCAGGATGCTCTTTGTAAATAAAACTTAATTTCTTAAAGGCAACACATCTTATTTTTAGTCACTATTACTCCCCAGATATATGGCTGAGCATTTTTACAGGAAGGATAATTCTAGCATCTTGTCAAACTAAGCAGATATGTTGGAGAAGAATTCATTCTAAAGAAAACATCACAATCAAACTTTAGTATTTTTTAAAAAATTGTTTTCTTCTCCATTACACAGAACTATTTTCTATTTATTTCTCTTTTTCCACTATATTATCACTTTTTTTTTATTACGGAGCACAGCAATGAGGTGATGATAGAAATATAAGGTAGATTATTCTATGGTTTTCAGAAGAACATTTGTTATTGAATATCTTATTCAACATTTTGAGAATGAACCTCATTTTAATTTCTAGGTTGGTTTAGCAATAAGGCACATGAAGTGCTTGTATTTTAGTTGCTGAGTTACCAGTAGCAACTACACAGCTTTGTTCATGAATGGCCTGAGGGAATGGTACTGGGTGGATGTATTTTCAAAGATGCTTCTGCTCCAATTAACCAATCAATGTTTAGGATACAGGCATAGTTTCATTTTTCAAGTGTTATACTTCAAAATCAAGCAGGGATCCCTATATTCTCTTTGAATATTGGATTTATCTCTGAGTAATGGAAGAAAGTTACTCCTGGATCTAAAGTGAAAATTGTTGCATGAGGGAGGGAGGGGTCATTATATATTGATGCTATGGCCAGATAGAAAAGTCTTTTTATCTTCGTGTTTTCTATTTCCCTATTTTTGGAAAAAGTAACTAATAAGTACCACTTTGCTGAATTTCAACAATGGCATCTGGGACTAATCAGTTAGACCTTTTATGACCCAAGATTGTTTTGATGATTCTCAACCTCTCTCCAATTCACATCAGTGAACATAATATCTCTTTAGAGAAAATGCTTTTCCTGTCATGAGGTACAAGATTTTTTTTTTTGGCATCATTGCTCTCTGGTGGGGGAGTAGGAGGCCCAGCCCCACTGCTGGAATTGATCCTCCAACCCAGTGGGCTGCAGTCCCGTGCATAACCACTACGACACCGGGGCTCAGGCCAAGATTTTTTTTATGAAAGTGAAATATACTGATTTGATACTATCTTTGAGTCTTTCGCATAGTCTCCTTCTCAGATAATCTGATATTTTTAAACCTAAAAGAAAAACATATTTGAATATTTGCGGGTAAAGTTTCCCATTCATTTCTCTTTGTACCTTGCTATTAGTATCAACTGTGACCTTAACCAAATATCAGTCAACCAACTCATATGTTTAACAAGTTCCTTCTACGTTTTATGCAAAACTTCTTTTTAAAAACAATTACAAACTATTGCTTTGAGTCATAGTAATCTAGTGAGATGTTAGGTACATTGCATGTGAAAATATAATTAAAATATTTTAAAAATAGTTTTCTAGGGGATTTGATGTAGGTAAAGGACAGCAAAATAAAACAATATATGGTATCTTTCTAGTGATCTGTATGCCATTTGTCTTCCACTCTATAATAAGTACTTTTTAAAAGCAAGTTATATGAGTATAAAAAAGTTTTCAGATTAAAGTCTTAGTACCTATTTATTAACTTTTGCAGCAGATATTTACTGAGTTTCAACTATGTGCCAATATGAAAATTTAGAGAGCAAGAGGACTGACAGCATAAAGCTACCTCTATTTCTTGGTTCTATAAAGCATGCTTATAGAGCATTTCCTACAGGGCCCTTAAGACCAAATGCTTTGAAGTCATTATAATAATTTATTTTTAGTGAAGGGGTACAATTTGTTTGAAGAACTTCTATCCCTGCCTTATATCACAGGAAAGCTTTCTAAACCAATTGTAAAGACATCTTAAAAAGAGCAAAACAAGTTAATGAGCTTTGGTGATGTAAATTGGTGCCAAGAATGAAAATGATTGCTTTGTATTTTTCACCACACCCTATAGACGGGGTATATAAAGAAGGTGCTGAGACTAGAGATCCATCAGACCCAAAGAATCACCTCTCTCTTGCAAACTAAGCCTTCCATTCCCAGCATCATGTTCGGCAACAACTTCTCCGGTACTGTTTTCCCAGGATGCTACTGGGGCAGCTATGGCTACCCACTGGGGTACAGTGTTGGCTGTGGCTATGGCAGCACTTACTCCCCAGTGGGTTATGGCTTTGGCTATGGCTACAATGGCTGTGGGGCTTTCGGATACAGAAGATACTGGCCATATGCTCTCTACTGATCTGCTGAAATTCCTGAGGCTTTGATTCTTCTCTCCCTTGAATGCTGAGAGCTACATCTCCTGAAGTCTCCTTTGTCATCGTTGTCGTCATCTTCCATCTTCAGTTGCTCAACAAATGCCATAGTTGCTGTATTTTCAGACAGCCCAAGATATCAATGAAAGAAATGAAAAATCAGATGATACTCCAGCTGAATTTTCTGAATGATGTTTGTTGGGACGTTTTCAGAAATTTGACATCCAAACAGTCGGAATTTGTCATCATGCTCTTGACATGTTAAATTTGTGAAATTGCCTCTCAACTTCCTAATAAAGTGATTTCAACCAGCATCAAGCAGCTGATATTCCTTTCTTTATGTGTATGTATTTTGCTGAATGGTGAGAGGAGTCAGTTTGTTTTTCTCTAAGTGGTGTAAGAAGCACATAGTAAAGACATACCTTTTATGCTTTGCTATCCCCTCCCACCCTGCAAACCATTTTAAAAGCATAACCTTTGAACCTGTGTGTTAAGTAGGAAGAAGGAGGACTGGAGCATAATTTGTGGTAAAATAAACTTATAGGGTTGCTATGGATTTTCTCCAAAGTTTATGATAACTACACATCTAACCCTGGTGCCAGTAGCTGCCTCAGTCGGTGCTAAGTACTCCTTTTTATCTCATTCTCCCACACTCACAAAAAAAAAACATAGCATAGGCACGATCTCATCAGTTATTTGTATGTTAGTGCAGATGGTGTTTTGCATAGTGTTTTTCTCTCGGGGACAACTCACTGTACAATAATATATACTATTTACAGATTTTGGAGCTCTAAGGTGTCCAGTGATGCAACAGTGAAACACACTACTGTTAATTAAAAGGTTAATTGAACCCAACTAGAAGTTTTAGTGGGAAGCAAGAGTCAAATGATCTATTTCTGTGAAGATCATAACCTAAAAAAATCCTTTGGGCCAGTTCCACTCGATCATAGGAGTTAACATGAGGAAATTGGCTCAAGGACAACTAGCAATCTAAAAGCAACAACAACTAGAGGACACCAAACATTCTTTTAAAAATATTCTTTGATTATTTATTTTATTTTTAAAAATCATTTTATTGGAGATTCATACATCATTTCTCATCATACATAAATACATATATTATGCCATGCTTCTTCACATGCCTGCAGCTGTCATTGTTCTCTGAACTTCCACCTTTCCATCTGAGGCTCTGACATCAGTCTCCCATCCCTTCCCCTCCATCCTTGCTCCCCACTTCCTCACTAACTCTCAATATTCTATAAATTATTGTTTTGTCATAACTTACACTACTCTATGTCTCCCCTCGCTCTCTCCTTCAGTGTCTGTCCCCCCGGTAGGAGGTTATACGTAGATCCTTGAAGTTGGCTCCCCCTCTCTACCCCACTTTTCCTCCACCTATCCAGTAACTTCACTTCTACCACTGGTCCCAAGGGGTTCATCTGTCCTGGGTTCCCTGCATTTCCATTTCTCATCTCCACAATAATGTAGAACTGGGACCTTGACGGTTGGAGGGGGGAAGCCTTCAGGAACTAGAGGAAAGTTGTATGTTTCATTGCCACTTTACTGCGCTTCACTAGCCTGTCTCCTCCCCACAACTCCCCTGTGCGAGTGTCCAATTACCCACAGGTGGGCCTTGGGTACATACTCTGCTCTGCCCCCATTCGTAATGACATGGTTCTTGTTCTTTGATGTTTGATATCTGCTCCCTTCAGCCCCCTGTGATCACACATGCTAGTGTTTTTCTTCCATGTGGGTTTTGCTGCTTCTGGGCTAGATGTCTATCCATTCACCTAATATTCTTAAAACAACATCTTTCTCAGGATCTGAAAGACTTGTAAAAGAAGGGACCATCTAGGCTAGGAAACATAATCCTTGTAGACTAAATGAGTGTCCATCTTAAAAGCCAGGAGCTATAATGAATGAGTTTCTTTGATGACACACTCTTTTTCTCTCTTCCTTTAAAGAATGCTATTCCTTTTATACTTCATGATAAAGATGTGTTATTTCTTCTGTTGAAAATATTTTATGGGCAGTATACATATTCTGGGTCACAGAAGGTTTTGGTTTAACTCTGTTCTTTTATTGGGCATCTTCACGTGGTCTTCACAGTCCATAATTTATGATTCACTTTTCAGCTAGGAGTGTTTAGGTTATTTGAAGATATCATTTCATAAAACGGATTTGTTATTCACTATAAGATCCAGTAGAAATATGTTTTGAGTTGGTTACATTCTAATAGGTTATTGCTGTTGTTGTTGTAGTTAGGTGTTAGTGAGTGAGTTGGCGCTAGCTCTTGGCCATTGCATGCACAAGAAATTGGAATACTGCAGGGCTGGTGCCAGTCTCAGAAGGATTGTTATGTTTCAGCCCATTGTTGGAGCCACTGTATCAATCCATCTCCTTCATAGCCTGTCCCATTTTCCTCTACCTTTCACTTCGCTAAACATGCTGCCCTTTCTCTGGGACTGGTCATTTCTGTGTACATGTCCAAGGTACATAAGACAAAGTTTCACTATTCTCACTTCTAAGAAGCATCCTGATAGTACCTTGTCTAAAACAGATTCTTTGGTCCTCTGCCAATCCATGGCATTTTCAATGTTCTTCAACAAAACTATAATTCAAATTCAAATTCAAAACAAACTATAATTCAAAACTAAATTCAAAACTATAAATTCAAATGGGTATATTTATTACCCAACTTTCTCAGATCTGTGGAAAGATTGGAAGTACCATGGCTTGGGTCTGGAAATACTATGGTTTTGGTTAGATGATTGTTTATCTTCAAAATCACGTCTTTGCACTTCATCACGTTAAAGAAGTCTTGTACAGATTTTCCGAATATAACACATTACTCGATTTCTTGACTTCAGCCTTCAGGATCATTGCCTATGAATTCAAGCAAAGTGAAATCCTTAACAACTTTGATCTGTCCTCTATTTTTCTTTCTTTATTTTTAAAATAATTTTATTGGGGCGTCTTACAGGTCTTATAACATTCCATGCATCAATTGTAGCAAGTTTATTTACATACACGCTGTCATCATGATTTCCAAAGCATTTTCTATTTAAGCCCTTGGTATAGGGCTTCTCTTTTTTTCCTCCACCCCCTTCCAACCCACATGAATCCTTGATCAATTAGATATTGTTATTATTTCATATCCTACGCTGTCCACTGTCTCCCTTCACCCACATTCCTGTTATTCATCCCTTTTGGAGTGGTGCTATATATCCAATCTTGTGATGGGTTCCCTCTTTCTCCTCCTTTCTCCTTCCTATCTTTAGGAAAAACAAACAAACAAAAAACTCCTAAACAAGCAAAATGAGAAACAGACAAACAGGCCTGTCTGTTGAGCCTTTTGTATTTTCTGATCAAATCTGATGAGATGCCTAGTCTGTCCCCTCATCAGAAGTCTATTTTCAGGATTTCTTGGGGACTTGGATACTTGCTCCCCTTGTTGCCCTGCTGTACTCCCTTTGTGTTTCACCCCACTGTGCTTGGGGCAGATTGAGCACACTTTCTGCACAGTGTCTCCTGTGCTGTGGGTCAGTGATGGAGCATGACGTCTTGCGGCAGGACTGGCCCTGCAGTCCTCCTGGTGCATTCCCTGTTCTGAGCAGGGACCGGTGGGCCATGATGAGGTTCTCTCTCTACCCCCACCCCCTTGTTCTTTCCATTTACTTCGAATTTAGGAGTTAAAAAGAATATACGATTCATGTCAATTTAAACTGGATAAATTTTATAGCACAAGCTATTAATTGAAAGAATAAAAGCAGCATTTGGTGCCTATGCAGGCTCATTTGTGGTATAAGTTTTCCATTGGGATATCATTAGGTATATGTAAGCAAGCAAAGTCCTAGGGTAAGAGCGACTTAATGACAACACCCACTGAATTTCCATTATAGAATGGTGTCTGATGTTAAAGGGAGAGCACAGATTGGGAAGAAATACAATCCTTAACCTTGAGATGGGGACACACACAGATAATTAGGAAGATTAGGATATCAGTTGGACCCTTAAATTTCACGAAATCACATCAGCCAGAAACACCATCTCTCCCATTTGAAGACATCTTGCCTGCTAGTCCATTATCTGTAAAATCATTATTCTCTCCATATTTGAGGAAATCGACCCACTGTGCTTGCTTCTGTAACACCTGGAGCATTTTGTGGAACAGCTCTACCCATTCTTTCTTCTAGACATCTAACTATACTTAAGTCCAACTGAACTCCACAAGTGCAGTGCAAACAGAGTGGAAGTCGGACATTGAATAAAGGGGATCGAAGAACAGTCACTACACGGTAACTGCGGTGCTGGAGAAGAAAATGGAAAGTGCCATCAACTGCTGAAAGGAAAATCTGATTTGTGTTAGAAGTACAGCGAGAGTGCTTCTCAGAGGCAAGGAGGGGAGACTTTGTGTACAGTCTTCGTAGATATTGTCAGGAGAGATTATGTCCAGGACGTCCTTGGAGAAGGACATCATGCGTGGCACATGGAAGGCCATTGAAAAAAAGAGTCTCCAAGGAAGATGGATTGATGCAGTGGCAGCAACTATGGGCTCAAGCTTAATTAATGAGGAAGGTGGTGCAGGGCTGGGCAGTGTGTCTTTCTGTTGTGCACTTGGTCGCTGGGTGGAAACGGACCCAATGGCAGCTCACAGCAGCGTGAATCCAGGACCTGTGGTAGTGCAATGGTTAAAGTGCTCAGCTACTCAGCTTAAAGTTTAGTAGCTTAAAACCCATCAGATACTCGGTGAAAGAACGATGAGGCCATCTGCTTCTAAAAAGTCTGAATGCCTTGAAAACCCTATGAAGAAGACCTACTTTGTCCTTCAGGGTCACTATGCATGCATAGGGATTGATGGCCACTTTAGTTTGTTGTTGTTTTTGTTAAGTTCAGACCAGAATTCAGTGTTATTCCAACTTTTCTTATCCATTTCTTAGTTTCTGTAACCAACTTCTCTGCACACAGAATCTGCCTTGTGAAGTGCAACATCTGTGCTTGACCCTTTCCACCAGGGAACCACTAGTGCAAGAGCCCAATGGTAATTCAGTGGGAAATTTCTTGTCTTTCATGCAGGATTACATTTCCAATGTAATCTCTAATATTGTTTCTTTAAAAATGTTCTTTAAAAATTTTTTTTCTCATTCTAGGGCTCGAAATCCTACTTCCATGCCTTTAACTGACCTCTGCCACTTGGTTTCTGACACTCTGCTTCTCCAGTTTCATGGCCACCCCAAATGCATGATGACTCAGAAATCACTATTCACCATGGCACCTAAAATATATATACTCGTTCCAGTTTCTATTTGGGAGAAAGACAGGGCTTTGTACTCCTGTTAACAGTTACAGGAACTCACAGGAGTGGCTCTACCTTTCCACCTTGTCCTGTAAGCTTGCTCTGAGTTGGCATCAAGTATACGGCAGTGAGTTTGATTGATTTGTATTTACCCATTTGTTTCACAAAAAATTATTGTGTGTTTTCTCATGAAACATTTCCAATGTATTCTCTAATTTGAAAGCATCAAACACCTACTTTCTGTCACAGAGAGTAGATGTTCTCAAGTTCTTATCCCTTTTTGTGACCAGTGAATTTGATGGCACTATCCAATAAATGCTGTCCATTGAACGGAGTTATCACACTCAGAATTCCCCAAACTAGGAAATTCTTTCTAATTGATGGGGTGAGATTTGTTATTTCCCATAGTGCCTTAATTTTTGATAACATAAAATCCATCTACATTTAAATTGACTTAAAATTCTTTTAAATTATAAGGCCTAAATGAAAATAGGATTATCGTAATATCATTAACTAATAGTTATGTCAAGTTATGTAACATTATTTTAAGTAGTAGTTTATTGTGCTTTTAACAAGTATTTGCACGGAAATGTAGGTTCCCATTTAACACTCCCTACACATATTGTTCAGTGATATTGTTTACACTTCATAATTGGTGAACGTTTCTGTTATTTCTATTATGGCTGCTTCATTTTCTTTAATCTCATATCCCTTCCCCCTTACTTTCTCATTCTTGTTTCAAAGTAATCATACTGTTTTGTCTCATGTAGATGATTTTAAAAGTAGCATAGGTGAGCTGAGCCCTGGTGGCCCATTGGTTGTGTGCGGGGCTGCGGCTCACAGGGTTGACGGTTCAAATCCAGCAGCAGCTCTCCAGAAACAAGGATGGGCTTCCTACTCCCACCAAGGTAGTGATGCTAAAAAAACAAAAAGTAGCACAGGTAGGTGCTATTTTATGAACCTATCTGTTATTTAGGTAGAGATGTGATGTTATTTATTTCAGGAGCCTGCTCTATGCTAATAGGTGACTTCAGGTTCTAGTTTCATTTCAAAGTTAGATATTTCAGGGAAATAATCTTGGGAGTTCTTCAGTCTCCCAATAAGTCTTGTCCAGTAAGTATGTTTTAAAAATAGTTGAGGTCCTTCTCAATCCTTTCGCCCACTCTATTGGGATCTATCTATTGTGGCACTGATCAGAATGGTGGACAATGGTATCTGGGTACCATTTAAATGAAGCTGTGACTTAGGTAAACTTTTTTTTTTTTTGTCAACTCAGGCGGGGAAGGGGGTTATTATTTCGCAATCCGAGGAAGGGGCGACAAAGTTAACAATACGGCAGTCATGGGGGAGGGTGGTGCATGGGCGCGGGAGGTGTGGGGAAGCGTCAGCAGTCGGTGGTGATGGTGGCCAGAGCTCCTGGATGCGCCAGGCACTGCAGGACTTGCATAAGATGTGTCCATCCAGCGGGTAGCAGCCTTGACACTTTCCCTCGGAGGAGAGCAGCAGCCCACACTCCTCGCTCTTATAAGAGCCGATGTGAAAACTTCCAGCCAGGGCAACGATGCACACAGTCTCCTCCTGACCTGGCTCTGGCATGATGGTCCTGCCTCACAGAGAGCACCGCGGGGCCAACTTCCTGGGGAAGTCCTCGATGCAGTGGATCTGGCTGGTGGCGTCCACCGTGAAGGGGATGCTGTCCAGGCCCCAGCGGCACACCACATAGGTGAAGCAGCCCGGGTGGTACGCCTTCCCCATCGCGCGCAGGATCCGGTGCAGGATGGGCTGGGAGCACGTGGAGCACTTCTCCAGGGTGGCCACATAGCAGCTCTCGCAGTACGCCCGCCTCTCCACAGCGTAGAAGTGCTGGCCCCGCAGCTGGGCCCAGCACGTGGAGCACACAAAGCAGCTGACGTGGAAAACTCTGTCCAAGGCCACCAGGCCGGCCCCATCTCCAACCACGCCCTCTCCGCAGCCCCTACACGGGCCAAAGTAATTCTCGCTGGGTGGGTGGTTCATGTCCTGCACCAGCTTCTTGGTCAGCCTCTCAAGCTCTTCCTCGGGAGACTGGCTCAGGGGAACCTGGGGCCCGTACCGTACCTGGTGTCCCTTCCTCCTCCTGCCAGGCCAGGGACCCCAGTGGCTTCCTCTTTTCCACCGGGCCCTGCCTCCCGGGGGCTCCTGTAGCCAGCCCCCCACACTTCACCTGGACCTGGGAGAGGGAAGTGGGGGCCCAGGAAGGGCCTAGAAGCCTGCGAGGCCACCCGCCTGGGCGGGCCACAGCCACCCACTGGCTGTGTCATCCTTACTTGCACTGGGAACGCGGCGCCAGCGGGGGTGCTGGTAGTGGTGTAGGAGGCTGGGTTGGGACCCCCATAGGGGGAGGTTGAAAGCTGCGGGGGCGGTGCACCCCCTCCGTTCAACTTCAGGGAGCCAGTGGGGTAGGCTGCCGGCGACAGGGGCTCATACGCCAGTCTGTCAGGTCGCCTAAGCCCGTGACCACTACCCCCATCCAACTCAGCCAGCATGCTGATCAGAGTCGATCTCTGCATCCAGGCTTCGTGGGCATGAGCCCCTTCTGTTTGGGGGAACCCCCTGCAGACACTGGGTTGCTCCATGGGACCCCCCAGGCTGGCCCCCGATCCTCGGGTACCCCTACGGCCTAGTAACACTGCTCCGTGGGCTGATGGGGGTTCCGGGGGCCTTTGGGGGAATGCTTTCCCCTGAGGGGCTCTGGAGTGCCCTGGCTGCTTCCGAGGGAGCCAGGTAGGCCCCGACATGGCCTGGAGCACGGGTCGCTCAGAGCCCGGGATCTCTGAGCGTGACCCCCTCTTCCTTTACAACCCCAGGAAAGAAACTTTTTCTTGCTTTTCGACTTAGGTAAATTTTGTAAGGACCTTAAACAAAAGCCAGTTCAAAATGAAAAATATTGGCAGCCATGTTAGAGCAGCATATATTTAAAATAAAGCCACCATTAATCTGAATTAGGAACTTCTGGAAAAGTTCAAAGACACCAGTGGTGAAGTTGTGCCACTGTTGTCAGAGGCTATATTTGGTCACCAATCATTTTGGGATGCAAACAAAAGTGGAATTACCTTAAAAAAAAAAAGCAACAAGATTTCCCAGACATGCCAAAGGCTTCAGAGATATGCATTCAGTCATAGATGCCAGAACAAATTCCCGGTGTCTTTTGTAGCCAAATGGTGAATAAGCCTTTATAGTCCACACTCAAGCCATCGTTGTAAAGGTAAGAAGGTTCCCTCAGTTCCACAGGCAGCCCTGTGACACAAGGGATGCCTGTAACTTCACCAGTAGTCATGTGGTGGGAGTCATTAGGGAATAAGATTTGATGGAATTAATCATATTATTTAAGTGAGTGCTTCTTCCCATGTGACTGTTGTATAACCCAAGCTGAGGAAATAGTGAAGAAATGTACTCCCATCACTCTTGTTGTGAAGTACCGTCCAGTTGGTCCCCACTCCCAGTGACCCTGTGTGAAGCGGAATGAAACACGGTTCTGCGCCATGCTCACCTTGTTCTTTGGGCTCATCGTCGCAGTGGTCAATCCATCTTGTTGAGGGTCTTCTTTTTCACTCTCCTTTCCATTACCCATTATAATGTTCTTTTCCAGAGACTGGCCTCTCCTGATAACATGTTCCAAGTATGCAAGATAAAGCCTCGCCAACTTTCCTTTGAAAAAGCATCCTTTTTGTACTTCCTCCAGGACAATTTCTTTGTTGCTCTTTTGGCAGTCCATGGTGCTGTCAATGTTCTTTGCCAGAGCCATAATTCAAAGTATTCTGGAATTCCCATTCTTTTCATGATTACAAAGAAGGAATTGACTGTGCATTTCAAAGGAAGGAGCCACTGAATTGTTTATCAATGGCAGGGGGACACTGTTAGATGCTGAGAACCTTCTGAAGAGCAGCAGAGCTCTGTCACATTTGGGCCGAAGAAGTCACTCAGAGTCTGACCAGAGAAGAGCTGTTATCATTCTGAGATCCAGGGAAATAATATGATTATCCATAAAAAGAGGACAGATTCTAAAAGAGAAGAGATTTCCATGGCTGTCAAAAGAAGTTTGAGTCTCAGTCATTGCTAAAGAAGTTTCCTTCTTTAAAAGTCTTTGTAATGAGAAGTTGATGCAGTAACTTCACAATTTTGAGTCACATCACATGTAATCTACATTTAATCCCCCAATAATTAGACTCTCCAATAACAGCCAAGAAATGTGTTGGCTGCAACACTAAACACTATTTTAATCCACAGGATTTTACTGAATGTCTTTATGCTTCATAAAGTTGTGTACTCGGATTTGAGGCACTATATTAGAATTAAAGCATCTATAGACCTAACACACTTTTCAAACTAAAGGCAAAAACAAACAAGAGAAGCCTACAATTGACATAGGTATAAGTAGCTAAGCGTGGTAATTATAAAGTGTTGAGTAGGTGTGGTGGGTTAAGGACTGAAGTCAGAGTTTGGTTATATGTAAGAAAATGCTGGTAAATTATACCCCAAGGCCTGTTGTTAGGATCAGTGAAAGTGTAGCACAGTATTCAAGTGGCAAAGGGAATATTTTTTATATTTTAAATTACAAGATGAAAACCTGAAAGCAGAGGAGGAAGCACCAGGCGTCTTAAACGGGAAGAAGTCTCATTTCTTTCCCTTCCCCTCCCTCCTTTTCCATTGGCCTCCCACCCCTGAACACTGCCAGTCTGAGTAACACCTGCTTCCAAGTGGCTACAGTTGTGAATATGACACAGTACAATCGCTTCTGCCTTCTTTACTGTAGTGGAGAGTGGGCATGTGGCCACCATCAGTTTCAGACCATGTGACCAGCTACACAATAACCTGTATCTTCAGAGAATCAAACTGGAATTTACACATTCCTGATCGCTTTCCTGGTAATTAAACTTGTATCTATAATTCTTTATGTTTTGAATTATGCAAAGTAGATGTAAAACTAAACTCTATGGTCTGAAATTGAATTGACCTATGAGGCGTTAAAATACCACCCTCTGTTATTTTAAATTCAGTAGGTATGATTTTTATATTTCCTCCTAAACTTTGGGTACATTTTTAGTTTTTCATTAAATATGCTTAACTCAGCCTCCCCCCCCACCCCCACAATGTAATTTTTGCTTTTGTTCTTTTTCTTGATTTATTTTCTGTGGAGATACTTTCCTGCTGCAATTTGAAATGAGGATAACAATTTGCTATCCCAAACACTCTTCTCCTAAAGGGATTTTGATTTTGGACGCTTAAACATTCCTTAGGGGATTTGTCTGAAGCCCTTCTTTTATTAATCCTACTCCTATTATATTATTGCTTAAGAAGTTTGTAGATTATAATTTGCTTCAAACTTTCCAATGTGTTATATGCTTTAGTAAATGGTTTAGCTTTTGAAGAATATTTTTCTGCTTCCTGCTGTGCTTATCCTAGCTTTATGTTTACATTGCCAACTACAAGAACCAGAGTACGAAGTGTTAAATAGTACAACCTTTCAAACCTGTTCTGTTTTCCATTTGCTTTTTTGCTTATACTGATGAATTATTAAGTTTGCTGTAATAATTTAATGGTTAAACTTTTATTAGTAAAAGTAGAAAAATGGAGAAAAATAACTACCCATGGTTTTTGGGTGGTATCTACCTCAGCCAGCAGGCTGAGAAAAAGACAATCAATCAAGCATTTGTATTGTTTACGTGAAGCAAGATGGAAAATCGTTAATTTCATGACATATAGAAGCTCAAGAAAGATGAATGTTGCCAGAAGGTATATTTTACATTCAGCATCTTCAAGTTGAGCCCAGAAGATGAGGCATCCATTTCCTCATGGGAACAAACATCTGCAGAAATTAGACTTCCTAGAACAATGCTCACATCTCCCTGAAGAACTGCTAACTGTGTGCCTTCCTGGTCTTTTCTCACCTTAGTCATTCATGTTAATCACCCCCCCCCCAATTTTTAACACCATTAAGTAACACTGTAAGAACAGCTCACCCATCATCATAACATGCATTTCTGTTGACTATTTCTTACTATATACTTCAGCGTAATTTATGGGGCGATGTCAAAGCAAAATCAAGCATTAAATGTTTGTAACAGCTTGACACACAATACAGTATAAAATTAGAATTTTCTGAAAAGTTTAGCTCCAAGGATATAATCTGGGCTGGCTAGATTAATGTACGATTTTATGTCGTTAGTAAAATTTGTTGTCAAGCTAGCCTTTAAAATCCACAAACAGCAAAATTATAAGGTTATACATGTTTCCCAAGGTGTTTAGGTCCACGTAGTCACCATCATAATAGGATATAAAACAGTTCAAAACACTACAAATTATAAGGATGTCTATTATTGAAAACAAATGAACAAGCAAACAAACAATAAATGATGCAGAGAATATGCAGGTTTTGGGACTCTTGTTCACTTCCTGTGGAAATGTAAATCGATGCAGCCACAATGGAAGAGAGGTTAGTGGCTTATCAGAAAATGAAGTATTGATATCTAGCAGGTCTACTTTGACATAATTCCAAATAATGAAAACTAGGGGCTCAAACAGATATTTTCTGTCTGAAACATTGTTACAATCACCAAAAGGTGCCTCTATTGCTAATGAATACATAAAACCCATCTACATATCAAAAGAAGCACACAAACAAACCAATCAACCAAACTAACTCACTGCCATCAAGTTGGTCCTGACTCATAGAGAAGAACTGCCCCAACACTATTTGGCCATGAAGAGAAAGAAAATTCTGATAGATGCTATGACATAGACAAGTTGAAAACCTTGTGCTAAACCAAAGATCAAATAAGAAAAGATAAATATTGTATGTTTTCACTTACATGAAATAGTTACAATAGACAAATTCATAGACGCGCAGTAACTTGGAGGTTACCAGGGTTGAAAGGGCAGGGAGAATGGAGAGTTATTGCCGATTTGGCATAGTTCTTGCTTTGTGTGATGAGAAAGTTGAAGAATTTGATAGTCGTGATATTACACAGCATTATGAATGTAATGCATACCATTGAATTGTTAACCTTACATGGTCTAAACTGCAATTTTTTGGTAATATATATTCTACTGCAATAAAAATATATTTAACCCCCCAGAAACCAACCAACCAACCAGCCAACCACCAGATCCAGTATCTTCTAAGGTTTTCTTGTTTTCCTTCTTGATTGTCATATCTTTTTCTGTGGTCAACTCTTGGCAACCACTGATCTTTTCCATAGTGTAACTTTGTATTTTTGATAAAGTTGCTATTGGGGGAGGCTCAAGGTTTCATGCCTCTTTTCTCTTGGTTTTGGTACCACTCACAAGAAAGAATTCAGATAGGGATAGCATTCGGACTAGAGCCAGAAGAAGTCTTTGAGTGGAATGAATGAGTTTATTAGGGAGGTGATTTGATGTGAAACACCAAAGGGCACCCAGCTATTCCAGATGTACTGTAGGTTAAAGACCTGAATTTTTATCCCCACCATGTGGATCCTTCACCATTGGTTCATTTTCTTTCTAAGTGTATTATTTATTGGGATTTAATCTATATATCATATGATTCCGTAATTCAATCACATCCAGCAGAATTGTGCCAATGCTATCACCATCAGTTTCCAAATTTTTTTTTCCCCGCTGTGAACATGGAGCTAGGATTAGTGTAATCCCAAAGCCCATCTCTGGATCTATGCTTTTGCATTTTTTGTTATTACTTGGGAATTCATACAAGTGTAATGTTTTTCTAAAGTTCAATCACACTACACAGAATTGTACCATTGCTTCCATAATCAGTTTCCAGACATACTTTTTCTTCCTGGATTCCTTAATATCGTCTCCCCTTTACCTTCAACCACCTCTGAACTCCCACCCATCTCCCCATAAAACCTTTGTTCCACTCACTGTCCTTCTTGGTTCTTCACTGTTGGATTTCATTTATCCAAACAGAAACACATTGATCACAACCCTCCAAGACATAACACATCGGAGATGCACCCTCATATGCACTAACGAGAACCCGATAAAGCAAAATGATTTCCACAGGTTTGCTGGAATAATACATATTTTAATACAACCCACAGAGCATTGATGTAGCAAGACCTTATTTGTCTGCCAAAAAACAGTTCACCGGATTTGTACAGCTGTCTTCTTCCTCAGACACTAGGTATTTTCCGACATAAGTCCTCTAGTTCCTGGTGTGTCTGAGGTAGATCTCAGGCCACCCAGTGGCGGTCCCATCTGGGCTCTCCTGTGGCTGGCTGGCTTTCTGGTGGGTCTTCAGTTGAATTTCTGTTGTGAGTGAACTTGCCCACAAACTTAGTAAGTGAACTTGCCCAGTCCAGACTTCATGCTGTGTCCTTGTTGCCAGGGCTTGAAACCAAGGGTCAATCAAACCATTGTGGTGCAAGTGTGGACATTCTTTCTTGGCCCACGGCCTTTCACCTCTTCAATTTCTTCCATTGATAAATCTCTCTGTCTTTCCTTGCACTCTGGAGGCCTGGGGCAAGTGTGGCTCTACCTTCTTTTTGTGCTAGAATTTCCTTCCACTTTCACTCGTTCCAGTCTTGCTCAACTCAGTTCTGTCTGGCTAATAAGGATGAGAAAGAAGAAATCCCGACTCAGAAAATGGTGCAGTAAACAAATGAGGCTTACACAGGGAATGACTCAGCAACCCACTGCCTTTTAAATGAGCTTGATTTAAATGTAAGTTAATAGAGGTACACCACATGGGAGGTGATCATTGATCCTTCTGCTATATGGCACTGCCCAACTTGTGTGAGGCTATCGATTCCATTTTATTAAAGAGCTGGACAATTGGTAAAGAGTCCAGAGAATAAGAGAGAAGGAAAATGAAGGCTATAGAAAAAGAGGAATTGGACTGTGCTTTCATCTTATAGAAAAGTAAAGAAATCTATTCATTTTCAATAGATTTGTTACAAACAGTATGGAAAATAAGGTTAGAAATAAATGTAAGTATTACTGATTATTCAGGGTAGCTAGCATCTCCTTAGCAACTAAAAGAAAAAAAAATACACTTCTGTCCTTGGGGATTATTTTGAGCATAAATGAAAATATATTTGAAGCATAATAATAAATGATTATATTTATTTGCATAACATTTTATTTATAGAATCTCAGTTCTTAGATATTTAGAATGTATATTTTCAATCCCTCACCATATCACATAAAGTTTTAATAAAGTTATCTAAACAACCACTTCTTGGATTATTTCCCCCTTGTTAGAGTCCAGCTAGAGACAAGATACCAAATTAAAAGTAAAAAAGTGTTCTTAAGACTTAAGACACCTACTATACCCCAAACTGTAGTCCACTGTAAATAGAACAAACCTTATTCCTTACCCTGGCTTAATGACTTTGAAGAGGTCTTTCTGTAGCTCTTCCTTAATTACCCTGTTTGATAGCACTTGTTACTAACCAAAATTATCTTATATAATTATTGTTGTTGTGAAGTGCCATCCAGGCGGTTCCAAACCACAGTGATTCTCTGCACAACCAAGTGAAACATTGCTCTGTCCTGTAAATGGCTTTACATCTGCTACCGCATTTGGGCTCCTTGTGGCTGCCGCCATGTCATTGCTTCTTGCTGAAGGTCTTCTTCTTGCTCACTGATCTTTCACTTTAACAACCAAGATGTCTCTCTTCAGAAAACAGTCCCTCTAGAAAACATGTTTAAAGGGGCGAGCATTCTGGCTGTACTTCTTTTCAGACAAGTTTGTTCATTCCTCTGGAAGTCCTGGTGCATTCAATATTGCTTAGCAATGCCCTCACTCAAAGGCATCAATACTTCTTGGTCTGCCATATTCATTTTCTAGCTTTTGTTTGAGTATGAGTCAAATTGAAAGTGCCATGACCTGGGCCAGGAATACTTTAATCCTAAAGTGGCATCTTTGCTTTTCAATACTTAAAATATAAGTAATGAGGACAACATTAAATGAATATTTCAGAAGTAACTTGTATTAAAAGTTATATATTAAAAAACAAAAACAAAAAAAGTTTGACTTTTTTCTTCACACTGTTGTTTTTACCCAGAGAAAAACCATCTCCAAATAATTGAGGCATTTCTTTTGATTTTCAATCATTACTAAAGCATTTGATTTCACATCATTTGCTTTCTGAGTGCTACACCGACTTGGTAAATTCTTTTTGTAGGATACAGATTTAGCTTTTGGATCTGTCTTTCAAGCAAAACACAAATACTTTCTCTTTCCTCACTTCCCAATATCAGAGTGATATTTACATTAGTACTACGATTTAAGCAAATACTTACTTTAAATCCCTTTAAATTACTACATACTGGAATTACCCTTTCAAAGAATTTTTAACTGTTTCCATTTCCCACGGGAATTCTATCTCCAAAGTCTCGAAAGGATTGTAAACTCTCTCTTAATATGGCGCACACATTAGAAAACCCACCAGCCTTATCCTCCTGTTAGAAACGTTTCCCTTAGAGTTAGTTCTCCGTCCTCCTACTTCAAGTGCAATATGGAATGCTGCCCTATCCATGTCTGCAAGGCTGAAATCTTTCTGTTTTTCTCTGTTTCATATCCCATGTTGCCGGATTCTATATTTTATTTTAGTAGAAACCCTTCAATGGTATCTTGAGCTAGGAGTTTTTTAGATAAACTTTCTGAAAATGCTTTTCCTTTACTGAAACAGTTGGCTTTAGAAGGCTAGTTCTCTAAATTGGGAATCATTTTCTAGTTCTAGAGGGGTAGGAACTGTGCGTTGGTCTGCTTAGGCTTAAAATCAGCAGTTGAAAATCACCAGCTGAAATCAGCAGACACTCCAAAGGAAAACAATGAGGCTTTCCTCTCCCCAAAAGAGCTACAGTGTTGGAAACCATCCACGGCAGCTCTACTCTCTTCGTGAGTCAGAACTGACTTTAAGATAGAGTTTGGTTTTGTGTTAATAATTTGCTATATTATCTCCAGGCTTTCATTGTTGCTTTTCAAGATCCTCCAGACCATACTGATTCCAAGCCTTTCTTATCTTCTGGTTCTAAAGGGCCAATAGAATCAATTCAATTCAGCTCTCTACCACCTCATGATATGTGGTGCACAAGCAGACCAAAGATGAAGACCACTTTCGTTGGGCAGAATTACTTATTTTGCTCCACATTTGTGTATTTTTTTTCCTTTTGTGACAGCTTTTGGGATTCTTTCCACATAAGAACTGACTTAGAAATACTTTTTGGGGTTAATTTTAGAATTAGGTTGATCTTCAAGGCTATGCTTCGATACTTTTTTCTTGTAGACTATCACAATTCTGAATGTGGGCGTATGTTTTAAATAACTGGTAGGTTTTCTTTAAATATTTTACCTCTTAGCAGATTATTGCCCCTGCTTGTCACTCATATTGCAATTCAATAAAGGGATTAAAACAAAACAAATGAAAGAAAGTAAAACCACCAATAGGATGAGAGGAGATGACAGAATTCCAGTGATCTTTCCCTTAAATGGACTGGTTGATTGAGCTAGACATTGTTTTGACAGTCAATAAAATAGTGTGGTCAACACTAAGGGCAATATGACATATTGGGTTACACATGATTTCACCAGAAGGGAGCAGCAATAACTATTTTTCACTGACTGTTGACAAGGGGCAAGATTGGTATGAGAGCAAAAAGGAAGTAAGTGATAGTGTTGAAGAGCGATCACATTCACACACTTACCGTAAAATTCTATTTGCAATGACTCATCTAATCCATATCCTGACAGCCATTTCCTAATATATTTTATTGCAGTGTTATATTTTTGATTACTTTTTTCTCAGGGAAATACCATCGACTCGGTCTCGATTTTGAAAGTAAAATTACTTTCTTGCATTTATTCATTTATGCAGATATTTCTATTTTCTTTCTAAGCTTTTAAAAAAGGATAGCAGAACAACTCACCTAGAATATTTACTTTTCCATTGGCACTGAAATTTAAGAGCATTTTGTTGTTGTCACCAGCACTACTATAGTTCTCAACTCAAATAAAAAACTGGAACCTTAGAGCCAGGATGGGATTAAAGAAAACAAATCAACTTACTGTTAGTGGGAAAAGTCAACTTTCAGTGCAGACGGACTTCATAGCCTTATGCAGGGCTTGGGTGGCAAAGCTTGGGATTTGCTTCCAATTCAGAGAACAGTAACTATTAAATTTAATATGATCTCTATTGAGCAAAGGTAGTCATTATAACACCTGTATGTCCTGAAAAACAAGTGAAGCCATTTGTTATCTGGATGCTTTTTAAAAAGAAAGTGTCCTGTGGCTTTAGATTAGCAGTGTTAGTTAATGTTGGAGAACCTGGCCGGGGTCTTGCAGCAGCTCTGGACAATTTTTGAGAGCAATTGCTGTACTTGATCTTGGTCCTACAAGTCATCAATCATTCAGCTTTCTGAAAGGAGTCTGTTCCTGTCCAGTTCCCAAAGGCCTGTATTGGCAAAGGCAGAAAGTAAGTGTCATTTTAGAATAGTGGATTGATTCTGAAATTTCCCTTTCTTAGGAAGGTTCATCTATGTAAAGTGTTTCAAAGGACTGTGAAATTTTCATTAGAAGTAAAATAAAGGTAAGTGAAATTAAGTATACTCAAGCAAAGTAGAACAGTCTGGTTCGGGCGCGTAGTTTGGGGTGTAAAAAGGGAAGATGCTCACTTATTGTAGTTGTGTTGGGTTCAAAAACAGCTGCTTAACCTTAACTACTTAAAAGCTACTTAACTATACCTGTTGTGAAAAGTCAAAGGATTAATGAAATTGATTACTGTTGTTTTCATTTGGCCAATGAACTAATGAGGCGGAGTGTTTAATTGATATAACCCACTTGCTGCTTGAGAGATATCTATGGTCTTATAAAGATTTTGATAGTATAGTTTTATTTTCTCTTGGATATCAGAAGGCATCCTTAGTTTTGATTTAATGCACTATAATAATTACTATCTTGGCTGATAGCACTCAGGATTTTCAGGATTCTTTGGAGGTCTAGGCTATAGCTGTGGCTCTGACTCTGACTCAGGAGCTTCTGAGAACTTGAACAAAGCTGTGGGGATACAGAATCCAAGGTACTGTGGAGCTTATTAGACATCTGTACTCCAGTGAGCATAGCATTTATTACTAATCACTTTTACACCGTGATCACCATTATCATGAACTTTTATCAGTCTGATCAGTTTATATCTGATGACCAAAATATATATGTGTGTGTGTATATATATATATATATATGCTAGCTAATTTTTCTGTTTTTTATTGTACTTTTGTTTCTCAAAGCAAATATTTGTTTGATTTTATTTAAAAGTTGCTTCATTGGAATACATTTTATTGATATTTTTCAGTCACTGTCCCATTATTAAAAATTATGCTTGAATGATATAGCTTATATTTCTCTTTAGTTTAGGTTAAGAATCAGTTTTATATGCTGATTTTTCTAATACTGTTTTTTCCTGTAATAACAACATAGTAATTAATGGTTCTCCTTTCTGACATGCGTTCACATACACTTATCTTGAGTTGATTGACTCATAGTGACTCTATATTGAATTTGTAAGTCTAAAATAATTAAGGGAGCAAACAGTTCTCATTTTCCTCCCTTTCAGCAGCTAGTGAGTTTGAATACCTGTCCTTGAGGCTAGTTGTTCAATGCTGATCTCACAGTGCCTCTCACTCTCCATATATATATACATATATGTGAATAGTTATATAATTCTGGACTTAATTTGTGCTCTGTTTATTTCTGAGTTATGACCTCCAAAATAGTTATCTGCAAGATATAATAACATCTGTCCTGGATTTAATCTCTGCTTGATTTGGATTTTCAGAGTTTCTTATCTGTGCACAGTTTATATTATTATGAAAAGCTGGTCAGGTTTATGTGGACACTGTCCTTTTTGGGAGAATTGTGACTCTTTGGTTCCCTTTGGGTAGTCACTGCCTTTGATCCTTGGTTGACATGTTAGAATGTTGTGGCCTAAATGGTAAAACATTTCTAAAGAGAAACAGTTCTTAGTCCTGAGATAATGTAGCATTCTTTCTTTAGATACAATGCTTGTGAAATATTTTTAAAACTCCATAAAGCAAAAAATACATTAATGTTTACAGTAGCATAATCTTAATATTTAGATTCTGCTAATGATAAAATATTTCAACAATATTTTAAATTACCAGTCTTTTGATTTTTAAACTTGTTTCAAGGATTGTATTCTTAGAGGAAGTGATGAATAATATACATTTACTTATCTTATAAAGGAGCATCAAGTTGATTATGTGTACCTTCTGATGAGCATAAGTTTCAGCTGACTAGGTGCAGAGTGCTTATAGATTACTTAATTGATTAATGGCAGAGTTGTATGTATTCAAAGGGTAGGATTGCACTTATTATATCAAGATATGATTGATTTATTGTCCTGAGGAACAATATCATTCATAACATTCTTGGTATCTATATAAATTTTACGAGGAAATCACTATACACATGACAATTTCACAGTGTATTTCTTTGTCAGGATGTTGATATGTAATGTGCTTTTTAAATCCATGAATCAGCTATACAACTATTCCTCACTCATGAAATATCTCATTGCCTGATATTTTGCACTTATACTAAGAATGAAAATCTACTAACCCACTATTTTGTGTATTTGCGATGTATGTCTGACAAAACTGGACGCTGAAGTGCAAGGCTGGAGTAATACTGGCCATGAGGTTAAGGTTGTGGGTCAAATTGACAGGAACATGATTCTTCGTGGTTTGACAATTGTATAGTGATGGAATGAAGTGGGAAAAGAGAAAAATGCACATTAATGAATTAGGAAGAAGTGCAAAATTGTGCATTGGTAAATATTTATAATTTGAATTACAGGCTCATTGACAGTCACATCAATGTGTTTCCTGGACCTCTTCCTCTTCAACAGTTTCCTATTTCAGGTGTTAAATACTCAATCATCCATCTTTCTTAAAAAACAAAAAGGAATATCATATCCTTTTCAAATTGCTGTCTTGCTTTTTACCCTTCAGAAATCCCTTCATCCTCACTCTTAATTAAGCCTTCAGTACATAGCGGGGAGGACCCCTGGCGGTGAGGTAATGGGCTGCAGTTGAAACCACCAGCCCTTGCTCCCAGAAAGCCTAGACTTCCAAATCCTGTAGAGTTCCAGCCTCAAGAAGCCATAGCAGGCAGTTCTCCTCGGTCCTATAGATCCTGTAGGGCTGCTATAAGTCAGAATTCCCTGGGTGGCAGTGAGTTTCGGTTTGCGTTTGGTTCAATGGACAACACTCTCCTACCATGTCCTTCTCTAGGCTCTTCAGCAAAATCCCAGTTCATCAAATGAATACATGATTTTACTTTTCTCTCTGTGAGGCATGAGGTTAACAACTCCTCAAACATCCTTCTCCTCAGGGCTTCCTGATTCCAGCGATCATCATGTTCTCTTCTTCCCTGTCTGGATCAGCAGCTAGCTGTAGTCACTGGCAACACCCCCCATCTCAAGGACTCCTCCCAACACAAGTTCATCACTTATTTATGCTATAAATCCAGGTGGGGTCGTCCCGGAGTGCTGCTCTAAAATCCTTTGGGAATTCAGCCTGATGGCAGCTTCAGCACCTGGTGGTGGTGCTATTTGCTGTAGGTGGGACTTCTCCATGTCTAGGACAGCAGAATAGAGAGACTGGAGATACTTTGTTTGGAAAGGTACATGTTTTTGTCTTTGCATTTTAGTGACTGGAACTAGTCAAATAGTCCATCCCAAGTCTGAGACAACTGAGAAAGGCAGTAATAAGAAATAAGAAAAGAGGAGTACTTATGAACATTCATATTTTCTAATGAATGCAGAAATCTTGAAAAATTATATATGTCTCTGCATTCCAAGTGACTACTTACAAAAGAGTCAATGAGAACAAATTATTTGTGAAACCCAGTGACCTTTAAATTGATAGCTAAAATGTTTCAGTTGTGTTTATAAAAAATACAATGCAGACATTTCTGGCAGATTATAAATGTAATCTGGAAATAATATTTAAGTAACAATTTATTTTTGTTTACCATCATTCATTAAAAATATTTAACCAAATCTATTTCCTTGTTTATTTTAACCTTGCTATTGTCACAGAATATTTTACTAATGAAATGTGTTTCAATTACAGCAATTGTTTACTATCTTCCCTACCCAATCTAAATTGAAAATTATAAATTTATTTTTACATTTTATTTTATTCATTCTATAGAATTTACTTTCTTTTAGCACAAAAAGAGATTTTTAAAAATTGTCCTTCTGAAAAAAAATTGTCCTTCTGGAATCAGCTATCATTAAAATTATCAGTGCACTTCACTGATCCTGAGATGCATAAATTTCCACACTTCAACATTTTAAAAATTGTGATGCATTTTGCAATTGATATGTGTCAGAATTTAATAGCACTTTGCAATAGTGCATAAAATAATGGTGTGTCATTCATTTGATGGAAGTTTAAATACGATGAAATACTCTATTGGTACATCATTGATCAGTATTCTATTACTCATTTTATAAAGTAAGTGAAATAAGTGTGTATTAGAAATATGTACTTTAATGATGGTAGAACCTTTTCTTTAAAATCCATGAAGGGGCTTCAAAAAGTTCATGGAAAAATGGAATTAAAAGATAATAGAAGTTACTTAAGACATTTTTGAAAAGTCCTTTATATTCATTTTTGAGTAACCTTATTCTTTGCTTAAATAAAATAAATGCCAGCATCATTTTATTTCCCTTAAAAATAGGAGATTTTCTTGTTAAGTATCATCAACTCAGATATATATATATATATATATATATATATATATATATATATATATATACTGCCGACCTACCCAATGCAAAGCTCTATTGACCCCTTGACTACCGTTTCTGTGAGCAAAGATTGTGGATTCCAGCAAGACCACAGCCCTTGACAACTTCAGTCTTTTCTCTCCTTTACTGGTCTAGTTGTGAGGATTTTTATTTTCTGTACGTTGACTTGTAATCTATACTGAAGGCTGTAATCCTTGATCTTCTTCAGCAAGAGTTTCGAATCCCCCTCACGTTCCACAAGCCAGATTGTTTCACCTTATATCACAGGTTATTAACAAATCTTCCTCCAATCCCACTGCTACTCTGACGGCTTGCTCAGCATACAGATTGAATAGAGGGCGCAACCCGACAGATCTTTTCTATTTTTTTTGTTTTTGATGATTATTTTTAGAGTTTATTCATCAAACAGAAGCAAAGTAAAATAGACGAATGAAACATCACTCTTTGAAACAAAGGCATAGTAAGTTAATATTAAGACAGCCTGATAAAAGTAAATATCTAAATTGTTGTATAAATGAAAAACCTTTTGGAGGGGGAATGTGTGTGGGTTTTCTTTTCTTTTTTTTTATTCAATCATTTTATCAGAGGTCCGTACAACTCATCACAATCCACACATACATCCATTGTGTCAAGCCCTTTTGTACATTTGTTTCCCTCATTGTTCTCAAAACATTTGCTTCCTACACGAATCCCTGGTTTCTGCTCCTAATTTTCGCCTCCCTCCCTGCTTCCCCATGAACCCTTGATAATTTGTAAATTATTATTATTTTGCCATATTTTACACCTTGTGATGTCTCCCTTCACCCACTTCTCTGATGTCCATCTCCCAGGGAGGAGGTTATATGTAGATCCCTGCAAACAGTTCTTCCTTTCTACCCCACCTTCTCTCCACCCTTCCATTGTTGCCCTTCTCAGCACTGGTTGTGAGGGATTCTTCTGTCTTGGATTCCCTGTGGTTCCAGTTCCTATCTGTACTAGTGTACATCCTCTGGCCCAGCTGGATTTGTAAAGTACAATAGGGATCTTGATAGGGGTGGTGGTGGTGATGGGGGGTGAGTGGGGGGTGGGAAGAATCATTTAAGAACTAGAGGAACATTGTATATTTCATCATTGCTACACTGCACCCTGATAGACTTGTCCCCTTTCTGAGAGCCTTCTGTGAGGGAATATTCAGTTGCCTACAGATGGGCTTTGGGTCTCCACTCTGCATTTCCCCTCATTCACAATAATATTATTTTTTATTCTTTGATGCCTGATAGCTGATCCTCACAACACGTCATGATCACCCAGGCTGCTGTACTTCTTCCATGTGGACTCTATTGCTTCTCAGATTGATGACCACTTGTTTATCTTCAAGCTTTTAAGGTCCCACGTGGTATATCTTCTGATAGCCAGGCACCATCAGCTTTCTTCACCATATTTGCTTATGCACCCACTTTATCTACAGCGATCCTGTCAGGACAGGCTGGTGTGCTTGTTCCATGTGGGTTTTGTTGCTTCTCAGCGTGATATTCACTTGTTTATCTTCAAGTCTTTAAGACCCCAGACACTATATCATTTGATAGGCAGGCACTATCAGCTTCTTCTCCACATTTGTTTTTGTACCCACTTTGTCTTCAGCAAACATGTTGGGAAGGTGAGCATCTCAGAATGCAGAGTTAGTAGAACAAAGTGTTCTTGTATTGGGGGAGTACTTGAGTAGGGGCCCACTGTCCATGTGTTTCCTTAATACTAAACCTATAAATATATGTACATAGATCTCTTTCCCCTTCTTTGTATATAGATATATTTACATATATATGCCAGTGTTTAGATTTTTATAAATGAATATATAAGCTATCAGAAAGAGGGAAGGGCACAAACACAGAGGAGGTACAAAGTGACCAGTGGAATATACTAAATATGAACTACTTCTGTACATTGAAAGAATTTGCCAAGAGAGTAATTTGCCAAGAGAGACCACAAAATGGGAAACTATCTTTAGCACTGACAAATCAGACAAAGGTCTTATTACTAAAGTTTGCAATACTATGCTAATTTACAACAAGAAAAAAGCCAAGTGCTCACTCTGGAGGTGGGCAAAGGACCTGAGCAGAAGTTTCTCAAGGGCAGAAATCCAAATGGCCAGTAAATATGTGAGAAAATATCCCAGATCTCTAGCCATAAGAGAAATATATATTAAAGCAATAATGAGATACCACCTAACACCTCAAAGATAGTCCAATTCAAGAAATGAGAAAGTAACAGGTGTTGGAGGGGCTGCAAAGAGATAAGAACTCTTTTCCATCATTGGTGGAGCTGTAGGTATGTACAGCCATTTTGGTGATATCTGAAACTTTTGGAAATTGAGCTACCATATGACCCAGCAATTCCCCTACTGGCTATATACCCAGAAGACACAAGAAACAAACCACGACCAGACATCTGTGCTCCAATGCTCATCGCAGCACAGTTCACAATTGCAAGGAGTTGGAAACAACCCAAATTTCCATCAACAGACGAATGGATTAAAAAAACTGTGGCACATACATACAATGGAGTAATACACATCCCTAAAAAGCAGTGATGAACTCGTGAAGCACATTGATGTATGAGAAGAACTGGAGGACATCATGCTAAATGCAGTAAGCCAAGCACAAAGGGACAAATGCAACATGAGTCTACTTAGGTAAGCTCAAAAATAAATCCCAAAGGGCATAGGGATGAAGTTCCTATAGAATACGTCCCTGGGATGAGGTCCAGGTAATATGGCTGGGGCCAGACTAGACTCAGGGATATATATGGTAGCCCATTAGAAAGGAGGGGGGGAAAGGAGGGGGAAACAGGAGGGGGGAAATGGGTACATGAGAGTGTTGTTTATATCTCCACAGGGAGAGAGAGACCAGAGCATCAATATAAGAACGTAACACAATGATATGAAGCAAGGAACCAATAGAGAGACCTAAGGTGCTGGCCCTATTACCAATTACAGGGAGAGCACACCCCCTTCCCCCATCAAGAAGAATTCACTTCAGAGCACACTGGAGTCAACAACGGGGGAGGGGAAAAAGTGAAGCACACCCTGACCCACCACGTTCTGAGTACTATTTCTGCTCAGAACAGCCAATGTACAGAGAGGACCATAGGGCCAGCCCCACCACTAGACACAACATTCCTGACTGATCCACACATAGTACCATGAGGGACAGCACTAGAGACACACGCGGGACTTGTGCCCACCCTGAGCTCACCATGCCGAAGTTAGACACTGGGGTCATGCCACAGAGCAGCAAGGGGAGCAGAGCAATTAAGTCCTCATGGAATATGGGGCCAGGGCTTGGTGCCCTACCAGACTCGACTGGAAAATATCAGTAAAGATCAACAAATAGACCTAGAACTATTTATAGGATTTGTTGTTATTGTCTTTCTGTTGTTGTTGTAGCTATTGTTTTACTGTATATTGTCTTATGTTGGTGCATATTATTATTGCTGCCTGTCTATCTGTAAGGGATAGGCAGGATAAACAAGGCAGGACAAGAGAACAGTGGGATAACAGTTCCAGGGGGTCTTGGAAGAGGGGGACAGTGGGCTAAGGGAGTGGGTGTTAACAACCCCAGGGACAAGGGAACAACAAGTGACCAAAAATTGATGGCAAGGTCGGGGTAGGAGGTCTGACAGAGCAGGATCAAGGTCGATGTAGCTCAGAGGAATTCCTGAGACCCAAATGACAGCTGAACATGATATTGGGAAAAGAGGAAATTAAGAAGAAATAGAGGAAAAACTAGGAGGCAGGGGGCATTTATAGAGATCTTTCTTACTTTTAATTCATGTAGCATTCTCTTGTTCCTCTTGATCCATTGACAGTGTTGTTTATATGATTAAGTAGATAAAAGAAAAGGTAGCACTACAGATTTTCACAGTACTATTATATTATTTGGCCTTAATTAGAATTATAAACCAAAAGATAGTTGCTAACAAATGCCAGATTAATTTATTTTTTAGTCTTATGGGAAGTAAAGAATTGGCAAAGTAATTTCTTGACAAGTTATTCTTTTTTTTTATCATCCCAAATTCTAAGTATTAAACCCTAAACCATTTTGACTGTGCCGATACAATTAAGTAGACCCATTATTTCCTATCACAGCTCTTTTACAAGGATCTCAAATTAGGAAAAAACAGAAACCTACACATAAAATTATAAATAATACATCTTTTGATTTTTACCAGCAGTGTGAACAGAGGAAGATTTAAGAAATATTGAACAGATCTAAGATGTTTTCATAATTTGTTAAGAAAATCATGACCTAAGAACAAAGGTGAAAAAAACTGTAAGCTTAATGTTGGTTGTGAATTATATATCTTGGTCAATCAGTTGAGACTATACTTAAAATTATAGTAGTAAAATAACATACTGGCATGTAGTTGATATCTGTATGTTCTAGGTTACGTTTTAGAAACATGTTGCCCTATACTCATATGTTAGCAGATACCGTTCTAAGATGAAAATAAGTATACAAAGGTAAACATATGGAACATTAAATCTAACACTAACATTAGCTTCAACTTCTGGTCGCCCGAATGGACTAATGTTCTTGTTCTTGGCATCCCCGAGCCTCTCATTATTTGTGATTTTGTGATAGCTAACAGCTGTGTAACAATGTCAACCATCATACTCGCTAGACTGATAGCTATAATCTGACCACATAATGTCAAATCAAGGCAGGTAAATCAGATGCAGATGGAAATAAATAGCTGATGGTTTAACATACCGAAATACTATCTATTAATTGAGGCAAGTGTACTGCAATAATTAGTGATGGTCATAAAAACTGTTAACTTAGAGACTAAAGTTGTTATGAATGGTTACATTTGTATATTAGGAGAATATAAATTAATCCAACTATTATGAGAGTGCATACCATCTAGGTCAGTGTTTTTCAGACTGTAATGTGTGCCCATATAATCTGGGAGTTCCATTAAAGTTTAAATTCAGTGAGCCTGGTGTTGGGTCAAGTAGTTTCCTTTCTAATAACCTCCATGCCGATGCTGACATATAAGGACCACATTTCAGTCTATAGGCTAGTAACTTTAGAGGGACTATAATATATCTCTTTTGAGTGAACAATTAAAAAAATTTTTTGGTGGAAACCAAAAGAAAAGGTTTAAATTAAACCTTTACTCTAATCTTCGTAGACTTATTTCTATTCTAGCCCAAAGAAGAGGAAATAATATACTCTTTACACATTATAACTGATTTTTAGAATCAATTGTTATTAATTCTAATTTTTAACTCCATTTAGATGTGTGTCTTTTACTAAAAATCCCATATACATCTTGTGATGAGGAAATGAAGAGAAAATGTTAAAAACTTTAAAATCTGTATTAATACTTAAAAAGACCAAGTTAGCAAGATTCGTTTTTCTTCACTAGAAAAAATCCAAACAAAAGACTTTAGAAAGATGCTTAAGAAAGACATTGAATTATAATTCTGAGTTTATGAAAAATATAAAAATATATAAAATTGTTGCTATAGATTGACTGAATGATTTACTTTTAAAAAATATTATTTTGTATTTTTTGACATTAGTATTATGAAAATTTCTCAAGGGATTTACTCCCGGAAGACATCTTATACTGGAATATATTTAAATTTTAAGTTTATTTAAACATTTTTTTCTTGAGTTATATTCTGACATTCCTTAAAGAACCAGTGATACAATTTAGTGTGCTAATCCGATACCCAAACATCAGCTGGTTAGACCCTGATAAACGCCCACATGCTCTTTGAACAAGCTGGATAATATATGATAATAATGAACACTACCATGATTCTGCTTTACCTGCTTGCTGGGACTTCCACATTAAAAGATTCTCCAAATCTGGTGAGGAAAACTTGCAGACAGGAAAGGAAAATCAGTAAAGAAAACTGATTGCAATTGCTAGTGATGCTAGAACAGCCATGCTAGAACATTATGAGCGATTTAGTAATTTAGTGCATTATGATATTTTGTTCTCACCCTTCAGTTTTATGCTTAGGGCTTAATTACAGCACATAGCAATGTAACAGAAGTATTGTCTCTGATCAAGAGAGAGAGTGAGCTAATTAAGCCATTCTTCTTTAGTCAAGGACAAACTACATGACATAGAATTTTGGAACTTCTTTGACATATAAAAAATTTGGAACTTCTTTGCTTATATAAGATCTTCCAAACAAGATGACACTGCATTTATCCCATTTTAGATGGTGCTTGAAAGAACATTACTATTGCACTGGAAAGCTCACACCAGTACAGCAGGGCTTCTGATTCCTTGCAAACGTTTAGTTCACTCTCTGGAACCTGTTATCAAAGTAACCAAACTCATGCAAGTATTTCTTTTCTGATATCTGCTTCCTGTCACGTCTCTAGGAGATACAGACCTGGTGTGTGTGTGATGCAACTTGAGGTATAGGTAGATCATAGATAGTTTTTTCATCCTGAATGTCAATAATGTGATTTCATTGCTATCCAGAATAAAATCTTCTCATGAGATTTAATCAAGCACTAAAGTATGTTTACTGAAAGAAGAGTCAATTTACATATAAAGTGATGCATGAAATACAAAGTCCATTTCTGAAAAAGTGACCTTACCTCCTGAGAATTCACTCTCAAATACCTGACATTTATCTATAAACTTTTCAATGAGAAAAGAGTATTACTTAAGTGGCAACAGAAATGGGTCTGAGAACAATCAGGACTTCAAATCACACAGTTAGTGTCCAATATGCAGGCTAGACAACCAAGTAGAGGTAGGTGTTCATTAGTCCATGGGAGTTTGAGTCAAAGGGGAAGCCACGGTCCAAATTACACAATGCAGAATCAACAGTCACCATATCTCTCATTGTACTTTATCCCCACACACTTCATCTTTCTCCTGGGAACATGTTCCTTGATTACTTGTTCAAAAGTTTTAATATTTTGAAGCATTTCAGAGCTCTTTAGTTTGAGTTAGTACCATTTTTTGGTACATTCTTTGTTGTATTACCTTGAAAGCTCTTACTTACGTGTTTATTATATGTAAGCTATTTATGGACAGAGACAATTTCATATTCCCAGGACCTAACTCATCATTCACAGCACTCAATTTATATTTAATAAACAAATGATGGAAGCTAGTTCATCTAATCCATTTAGCTTTACAGATGTAATAAAAGAACTGAAAAAGAGGTTTGAAATCCCTTGCCCCAATGTGCTATTTCTATGGCATTAATGACTTGAAAGAGTCTAGCCTCTTATTACTGTAGCAACAGTCCTATGGCAAAATTACGATTTGGTCACTGGAAAGTACTTCAATCTCACTAAGTCTGTTTTCTACTCTATAAAATGATATTCATAATTTTAATTATCACAGTAGATTATGCACATAGAAAAGCTTTGTAAACTTTAAAACACTATTAAATGGAAGGTGTTACCATTTGTCTTTCTGAAAAGACATACATTATGAACCTGCCCTTGCCCCGGGTTGTGGAGCATTAAGATAAGGTGTGTTTAGGATCAGAGTGTTCTGTGTTCCAACATGCCACTTATAGCTGATGCAGCATGTGGCAATTGAATTTCTGTTGCGGAAAATCTTCTTTCATTTCAAGAACTTTAATGCTTTACCTAGCTGTTATTACATTTTATAAGTTGTCAGTTACAGCTTCCAGAGAGAAGTATCACCATGATGTCAGATGTAGATTAAAAGAAGGTAATACTGGCTCTTAATAAAAGAGATTGTGATGCTTATGAATTGGACGCTTGGGTTGACACATGTTGGCCTTCCTATGATGTACTAATACAGATTTTCAGGTGTTAAATTGATTTCAGCCTTGGATACCCTATTGAAAGTCACCACATAAGCTTAGCTATGGAGTTGGGAGAAAATCAGGAAACTGGCTTCTCTCTCCTGTTTGAACTGTGGAAATATTTTCTTAAATTCTCTCTTCATGCATGGGCCTTGGGCACCTAGTGAAAGTACCAGCTTAAATAAATGAATCCCCAATTTATTTCTCAAACTTAAGTCAACAAGATGCATGTGGGAGTCACAGAGTGGTACAAATAATTCATGTATTGACTGTCCTATCAAAAGTAGAAGGTTCAAGTCCATGCTAGAAAGACTCTGCCTTATGGGGCAAAGTGCTACTGTGACACACATGGGATCACCGAGTCAGAATTAACTGTGCTACAACTGGTTTACTGGTTGCTCTTTGTAAGCGTCCTAGAGAGGAATGCTCCTCTTTTGTTCAGGCTTTTCAGATTGATATCTGCAGCTCAAATGACTTTTGTAATAGTTTACCGCTTTAGAAACTCAAGGGTTATGTTCTACTCTAACCTGAAGGTTTTCTGAGTTGGAATCAACTCAATGGTAATTAATTATCTTGGGAGGGAAGGTCTTTCCTTTCTCTGTAGAAAGTTGTAGGAAAGTCTTTCCTTACTTGGTAGTTTGTTTTAGTCTGGAAACCAAAGAAACATTTTCTAATGCTGACAGAAATAGGTGAAGCTGTCCATGATATGCTACTGCTTTGTTTTCTTTCTTTTTTATTTTTGCTTGCTTTCTTAAAAAAGGTTTTCAACCCCTAAATTTCACAATCTGAAAATGTAGATGAAAAAATTATTATGTTATTTTGTAAGTTTTGAATTCATTTATTTTCATAGTTCTGGGAAACAACTACCTCTTAATGTTCTATTTTTTAATTTGTGAATTTAAAGTTTAATTTCAGTTTTGGTTTAATTTCAGATTTGGTCTCATTCCTATCGACAGCATCTCATTAGCAATTTCTGAATACCCAACTTCTCCTTGGAGTTTTCTAAATGTAAGCTATTTTTAGTCCATGACTATTAAAGCTAAAACTAATATTCAAATCCAACTATTAACATTGCAATAGGATATTAGCATAAATTTTGCTACAGGTAACACATAGCAAAGCTAATAAGTAGTTCTTTCTAAATGTTTGGCAACCTCAAAGGTCCCTATTAACATTCACTGTCCTCAGTGCTTTGCATCATCAAGTAATATTGCCTGCTTCAGTTCTTTTTCTTTCTCATGTTACTGTATTTCTGAAGTGCTGTAGGTCATGAGGACATGATGCACTTTTGTTTCTGAATGTATGATTTTCTTATATGCAATAAGAATAGTGGCTGTATTAATAAGCTCACTCACTGCAATGGAGTCAGTTCTGACCCATAGCAATCCTAATAGTTAGACTCTAACTCCCTGCGGTTTCCAAGACTTTCACTCTTCCTGGAGTAGAAAGTCTAACGTTTTCCCACAGAGTGACTGGTGGTTTCAAACTGCTAAGTCCTCTGTTAGGAGCTTAATGTGTAAACCACTATGCCATGATGATTATACTTATAGATTACTATAAATATAGTTGCTTTCCATATATTAACTTTTTTTCCTTCAAATGCCTTTTTTAGTCAGTTATTATTAGTCTTCTCAGTAATAGATGAGGGAACTGAGACACAGAGACGCTATAGTTGCCTAAGTGTACAGAAATAGTGACAAAGCTTAGAACTGAGGTCAGTAAAGTAGTATGAAAGTCAGCGGTCTCACTGGGTGATAACATAATTTAATATCTGGGAGCAAAAAGTGACAGTATTAATAATCAAACAAACAAGTTGGAATACATGATCCCTCCTCCCCAGATTTCACTCACCTCAGTGAAACAACATACTTAAAATATGTTTTTGATGTAGATTAGTTCTTCATCTAGGTCAACTACCAAAAGATTAGTGACAGCTGGTCTTGGACTTAAAAATCAGAAGTAAGGGCAGAGATACATTATAAATATTATACCACTAGGTTTATTACAAGAATGGATTTCAAGAGACAATAATAAATGAAAGTGCTCACATGAAGAATGGATGAAATATTAACATAGTGTTGATATTTTATGTTAGGATATGGGCTATTATAGCTAGAGGAAAACATTATCTTTTAGGCCATTGTTTTTTGTCCTTCTGAAATCTTTTCCTAAACTAACCCTGTAAATTTGGTGTTAGATATGACCTTATTACTTACCGGTGATGTTTTCAAAACAGGTGGACACAGACAAATAAATCTGCTGCTGTGGCGTTAGGGATTAAGGGGATATTTCTTTCTGACTAATTGGATGTTCAAGTCCTGAAGGAGAAGGAAATTGAGCTTAGAGTCTTAGGATAATGAAAGATGAAAGGTGTATTGTAGAATCTTTCATATAGAATGCACTCAGATGGGACCTTGACATTAACACTAGGTTTCACATTACTGATTATATGCAAGAAACTCTGAGAAGTATGGTGTATAAAACTATAGCTTCTTATTTTAGGCTAAAGAATTCTTTGGAGGAAATGCCAAGACAGTAGGAAAGAATCAAGAACTTCTTTAACTGCTATAATAAAACTTTTTTTTTTAAGAGGACCCATAAAATAATGCAGGTTTCTGTATAAACTGGTATAGGGTGTGTGAAGGAAGGGTCTGTTTGATGTGTGTCCTACCTGTTTGAGGCATTGATATCTAAGTCACAGAGTTCTGAATGATGGTCACCATTCCTTTCCAGCCCAACTGGAACCTTACACCATTTGCTCTTATACGATAGGAAATCTTGTGGAGGAGGCTGTGGATGTCGTCTTGACTATCACTATGATTATTGAGGCAGCTGCTACCCAGGACTGGGATGGGGCTAAGAAGTATAGATGTGGATGCTGCAACTGGTCTAGTTGTCATTGTGGATCTGACTTTGACCCAGAATATTCTATCTACTGGCCATGAGAGTCTCAAAACTTTGGTTATTTTTTTATTTGTAGAGCAGTCTATGCTTCTCAGTGATATCTCAAATTTTAAGAAATCTATTTTAATTTTCTTTGCATTTTTCTTCCTTGTAGACAAAAAGTTACATTCTGGCTTATTTTTCACCGCTAAGGTGACACTCTCAATATTTCTGGGAAATCAGTCTTTCAGCACTCGGGTTTATGCTGTGTACTTTGTTGAGAAAACACCGGCATCTTAAAAGCTCTGAGGCTCATCTATTGATCTTTCCCTGTTTGTAAGGGAAAAGAGGGATAAGAATAAATGCAGAAACAACTAGTTCAAAGATTACTAGATCACACATATATCAGTCCCTATAACCCTCAAAACAGAAGAACTAGATGATACCTAGCTATCACTATGTATTCTGTTTACAGAGACCACTGTAGAAGGACCTTCAAAGAGACTGTGGAACAAAACTCAAAATCACTAACAAAATTAGGTCTCGTGGTGAACCCTTAGATTCAGAGTAAGATCCTTACTCCTTCTTTAGATCTGGAAATGAACTCACTTGCATGACTCAAATTTCAGCCAAATCATATATGGAAACAATAATATGAGTGAGGTTTAATCACTTTGGAATAGTTAACCATTTGAAAGTAATGGGTCACATTTACTGAAGGGTACCATTCAGAAGGATTAGAAGAAAGGAGGAATGGTATCAGGAAACAAAGAGGGTGCAGGATAAATGCTGTTACTTTGTGGGGATTGCAATCAATGACATAAAGCAAAATGCATATAAATTATTGAATGGAAAATTGATTTCCTCACTAGGCCTTCATCCAACACACAATACCAATTTAAGAAAAGGAAGGAAGGAAAGAAAAGAGGGAGGAATGAATTTAAATCTATGGGATATTATTCTGTTTGGATTTGCCACAGATTTTTTTTTCCCCATCACTTTTTAGTAAAGCCACATTTGAGAATTACAGTGGTCCAAACGACTCTGTTTACATAAAGACTTCAGCACAGGAGACTTAGACTGCTGGGAGTGGATGGATTCTCCTTTCCAGTACAGTGGGGTGTAGCATAGAACTGAGTTCTATAAGGCTTTCAAAGCTTTGGTCTTTTGGAAGCAGATGACTGTGGCAGTCACCTCATCTGGTGTCAGTTTGAGGATTAAGAGTATAGGGATGGAGTCTAGCCTGTCAATCTGGAGATAGTCAATGACCTCTGTGGGTATGGTCTTCCCCTGAGAATTCTGGGAAATATGGTAATTCCTTCTTGGAGGCAGAGACACTATCTCTGTTGGTTTGCTTCCTTGGAGACTCTCTCCTGACAAGCTTGACTTCCTGCGAGACATCCCCGAGGAGAAGCCACATGGAGTGACCCTAGTGCCCTGAGCTGAGCAAGCCACATGGATACGGCCAGATTTCTGAAGCTGGAGGATTCGCCTGGAGACCCTTGCAGCACTGAGATGCTTACATCGCCACTGGTTCCAAAGTCATCCTACCCATCTGGCTTGTGACCATCTTGCACTTGGCATCATGCATGTGTTTTGTAAGTCCGAAGGAGACTTTATAAACTGATATTGTACATATGGGCTAATATCAGTCTTGTGGGCTTGGACTGGATTGGGTTGGAATGCTTTCTTAATATAGTTGCTCTTGTATATAAAACTCTTTCTTATACACATATGAGTGTTTATGAATTTGTTTCTCTAGTTTATCCAGACTTAACACAAGGCCAACAGGCATTGTATGAGCTAGACTTGTGAATATTTACAGTTATCATTTGAATATTTACCCCCTTGTAATATCCAGGGACTCCTAAAGATAAGCAGATGAAAAATTTTGCATTTTTGGGTCTCACCTTCCAGTGTTTTATATTGTATGCACCCCATTTTGACAAGAGCTTGAAGGTAATGTCATTTGAGAAAACTCAAAAAGCTGTTCATCAATTTAGAAAAATGACCATTCGCTTCCTACCCCAAAGTTTGCCTTGGAAGGAGAGGCAAAGGTGGCAAGCAAGAAGACTTCATTTCAAAAACATTGGTCATACTGCTGGGAAAGATCAGTCCCTGGAGCAGAAGAGCAAACTTGGTAAAGTAGAAGAGCATCAAAACAATGACAAGGTTACACCTTGTCACTTGACAAGGTGAATTGACACAGTGGCTGCAAAAATGAGCTCAAACAGCCGGCATTATGAAGACGGTGCAGAATCAAGACAACTCATTCTGTCAGACACATGGCTGATCTGAGCCGGAACTGACTTGGTGGCATCTAAA
The DNA here is from genome assembly GCA_004026705.1 of Nesogale talazaci. Lineage (NCBI taxonomy): Eukaryota > Metazoa > Chordata > Mammalia > Afrosoricida > Tenrecidae > Nesogale > Nesogale talazaci. Next base: position 19,574 of record PVJH01006545.1, on the reverse strand, counting down.
AACAACATGGTTTATACAAGGCATAGGTTATTTTCCCTCTTATGACGTATGGAACTAGGATGTTGTTATTAACTTTTATCACCTGACTCATACTGGACATTGTTTATCAACCCATATGTTAAACTGTGGGTATGTATTTTGTCAAGTTCACTATATAGTGATCTGTAGAAATCCTCCTATGAAAGAAAAAAGACAAAGCTTGTGTCTCACAGGTTCTATGTGCAGTGTTTACTCTTGAAATTTAGCATATCCATCATTGAAGCAGATAGGAGGCTTTGGGGGTAAGTATGTCAGATGTCTTCAGAAAAACAAAATGTGAAAAGTCTGAATCTATGCTATCTGAAAATAGCATACTGAAAATAAAATATTAAAAGGGACCTTAAAAAGACTTTCAAAACTAACATGTTCCCAAGAGCATTGAGTTTTATATCAAAAGTTTACTTGGTAATCAAAAGTTTGTGTGCATAATGCCAAACCCTGGGACATTTTTATTCTTTCTTTTCTCCCTATTTTTGGCATCTTGGCTCCCTGTTTTACCCGCAAGGCAGATTTTTGTTTTATATGCTGGATGAATTATCATATGTGATATTGAGAAATAAAAAGATATAAAGTGTACAACTGTAGTCATCAACTGAAAACCCACCCTTGTAGTGAAAGCCTTTAAGGTGGGAGGAGACCTGTTGCTTCATTTTTACAAGGCTAGTCACCATCCTTCAAAACAGCATCCATCCGAAAGAGCTCAGCACATTTTGTGAAGTATGTTAGCACACGGGGTTTTGAATATAACTATGTAAATAGCGTTATCTTCAATTTTTAGTATGAAAGCATGGTGGAAAAATATTTCATTGTAGGCACTTCTTGCTTCTTATTTTGAAAATGGGAAAAACAGCTTCACCGTGACTTTAAACAAAGTGTTTAATATCATATAAGGCGAGTTCAGCACAAGCTTTCTGATTTGCAATCTCACATTTATATCACTATGTAATGAGTTTCTATAGAATCTTGGGGCATTGTTTTTATGTGTCTTTATGATACAAAATAATAAACTCCATTAATTTCTGAATAGACATTTCTCTGGAAAAGATATGATATACGAAAAGCCATTAAGCATTTGAAAGGATGCTTAGCATAATTTTAATCAGAGAAATTTAAATCAGTACACCATGAGATACCACTTCACACTCATTAGAAAGAACATTTTAAAAAGACAATAGCAAATACTTATGAAGGTGTGGAGAAACCAGAAGCAATGTCGATGGCTGGTGGGAACGTAAATGGTGCATCTACTCGAGAAATCAGTCTAATCATGTCTCCTAAGTTTAAACATAGACTGCAAATGTTAAAGAGTCATGGCGTAAGTTCAACTCCTTGCAATCTGAGAACATAAAATGAAAACATATGTCCACACAAGAACTTGTGTGTCAGTATTCATTGTAGCATTCTTTATAATAGGCAGCAGCAAAGGAAGCAATTTACCTGTGTGACAACTGGCACATGGATAAGTGTGTCCTCTCCATGCAGTAAGGAGCTCTGGGGATGGCGTTGGTTAGCAGTCTGTTGCTAAGCATACACTCAGCAGTTGAAGTCCAGCAGCTGCTCCTAGACAGAAAGATGAGACTGGCTGCCCTGACACAGATGTACAAAAGTCAAAGTTTCTGCCATCTCATCGATTCCAACTCACAGTGAATCTGTTCCTGGGTTCCCATATGGTAGCTTGTTATGAGAGTAGAAAGCATCCTCTCTCTTCCATGGAAGGGGTGGTGGTTTCAAACTGATGACCTTGCAGCTGGTAACTGAATGCCTAAGCCATGATGTACAGCCTTGGCAACCTTAAGGGGCACTTCTACTAGGGTTCCTATTATTCAGAATTGAGTGGGCAGTAGACTTACATTGGTTTATTTTAAAAATCCATACAGCAGAATGTTAGTTGACAATAAAATGTGATGAAGAATTTACTAGAAAATATAGCCACACTCCTACACATCATCTGAGCCACTTGTTTGTACATGAGAATTGAAAGGTATGAAAAGATCGTTAGGAAGGCAGCAAGAGGATTCCCTCAGAAGTGTCAATCTGACACTTGGTGAACTCTTCAAATATTGTTATGTATTATAAAGTTATTGAAGAAGACTCAGCTAGCATAAGCATCTCCACTTCATAAAAGTTGATGTTTACTCCGCCCAAGTGTAAGATGTCTCACCCCCCTCTTTCTCTGCCCTATCCAGTGTATCTTCTCCTCTAGATATTCCTGCCATTCCTGAAATACTCAAGACCTTTGCCAGCAAGCAAAAGAGCCCCCTGTCCTGAAGTCGACGCTTGAGTAGCTATTTGGTGCAAACCAGTCAGTTCTGACTCAGAGCGATGGGAGGTACAGCGAGAGAGGCCAGTGCCTGCTCCTGCACCGCCCTCACTGTCACTGTGGTGTTTGAGCCCCTTGTCGCAGCCCCTGTGTCACTGTGATTCCCAGGCATAAGGGTAAATTAGGAAACACTTGAACAATGCAATGGTTCAATGTTTCATGAGAAACATGGATCTTGTTACATGTATTATTATTAGCTTCATCTTCATTTGAGTTCCCTAAGGGTTCACTAGTCTAAACATTTGATTCTGCATGAGGCTGTTGACTAAAACCACCTGTGTTTGTGGGCTGTTTATTTTCCTTTTTATTTTATTAATTCCCCTGCCCTCCTATGTCTCCGTATTACCGTCTCCATTAAAAACAAACAACGTACACGCACCCACTGTCAGAGTCTATTCTGACTCACCGCAGCCCTACATAGGTTTCCTAGGCTTTGTAAATCTGTAGTGGAGCAGTCTCCGTCTCTTCGTTCTGTGGCGGGGCAGCAGGTGGGTTAGCGGTCCAGCACGTACTGAACAGCAGCGTCAGGAGTCCTTAGGCTCTCTCGTATCTGTGAGAGACTGCATTCCAGGTGAAATTTTTCTTCTGGAAAAAAAAAAGGTAGATGAGACTTCATATTTTTAGATCACCTCCTCAACATGAAGCTGAGTTCTTAAGTTGCCAATAAAATCAGGGCAAACTTCATCAGACACGATGTTCGGTGCTCAATTGATTGCATTAATCTATGGCCCGAGACACTCATCCGCAATGGAGTATTGTGGCTACTCCATCACAGGCTCTGGCTGATTTTAGAGGTTTTAAGAAATATATAGTGTGTAAAAAGTATATATTCAGATAGTCGAAGTAATGAAAATGAAAAAAAAATGTTCTCTGATTCTAGACAAACTATTTGGTAGTGTGAAAACACGATCAGGAGATTTGCTTTGTTTAATTGATGACAAGCCCAGCATTTCTCGAGACGGCTTGCTGTTGTTCGGTGCCAATGTCTGAGTCGTAGTGAGCCCCTCGACCACAGAAGAGCCCACTGTAGAGTCCTGTGTCATCGTCACCACTGTTGCTTGCTTGTGTAAGCCCGCTGTGACAGGCGCCATGATACTCCATCTCTCAGAGGTGCTTTGTCTTCTCCTCTGATTCAACTTGATCGCGATGCCCTTTTCCAGGAATTGTTCCCCTGATAACGTGTCCTCAGTCAGAGAGACATTGCCTCACCATCCTGCCTTCTATAAATAAGACGTGTTCTGCCCACAGTTCTTTGAAGACGGATTTGTTTGCTCCTATATTACTCACCAGCAGCATAGTTCAAATGCAGTAATTCTTCTCCAGGCTTTCCTACCCATTGTGTAGCTTTCCCATGTGATGAGGTAACTGAAAATACCAGGTAGCCTGTCAGGCACATCTTAGTCCTTAAAGGTATATACCTGCTCTTTTTTTAAACACATAAAAAGAGGTCTTTTACAACAGATTTGCCAAGTGCAAAATGTCATTTGCTTTCTTGACTGCTGTTTCTATGGGCATTGATTGTGGATTAAAATGAAATGAGATATAAATGAAATGTTAAATTCTACCTGGCTTTCAAGTAGTTATGTATTTATTTCATGACAGCTTATAAGCTTTCTGGATAGTGCAACTAAACTAAAGGTTGGTAGTTCAAAATGAGCCTCCTGTGCCATGGAAGAAAGGCCTGGAGATCTGCTTCTATAAAAATGGCAACCAAGGTCATCTGTTTAGCTGTTCTCTTTGCAACATATAAGCCTTTCATGAGACAGAATCAATACAAGGGGAATGTTTTTTCTATGCAAGTAAGCAACTTTTGTCACTGATGACCTATTTTGTGGTATTTAGGAGACTAGGTGCCAACAGAATATAAAGCTATATGCTCCTGACTTACAGCCTCTAAAACTTTCCAGAAGGTGGATGTGAGCAGAATGGACAGATGACAGTGGGTTGGTGGATGGTGGAGAAGTCATGGTGACACTGTGACTTAGGCATTAGGCTGTACCTGGTAAGTCTGCATAGTAAAAGTGAGGCCTTGTGTTCCCATAAAGATTTATAGTCTCAGAAATCCCATAGATAAGGTCATAATGAATTGGAATCAGCCTGATGGCAGTAGATTTTTTTTGGAAGAGTTGTAATATTTATTACCTGGAGAAATAGTCCAAGATTTCTTTAAAACCAAACTAGAAAAATAGAGATTAAATCTTAATACTTTCATAGGGAAGAGGAAGCAAATATCAACTTGCATTATAAAGAATTTACCTGGTACACTATATCAATTCACTTGGGTATAGAAGATCACAAATAGAATTAAGAGTAACAACCAAATGAGCTTCTTTCTCATTGTCTGAGTGTAAGAATTAAAAATTTAGCAGAAGTGAAAATGACTACATTATTTTATTATACCTTTAGATTGTTCCCTGATGCATTTATTTCCCAGTTTCTGTAACATGGAAAGAAATTTAATTTGTTTCCTATACCTTATACTCTAATATCTGGAACAAGACATTTTGAATCTGACTCTTGCTTTCTCTAATTTTTAAATGCTAGAGAAATATGACTACCTAGAAATACTTTTGCTTTCATTTTTGGTGATTATATCATTTTCTCTGCAAAATAAGTTAAAAGATAGTCACTATTATTGTGAATTTATAAGATTATTAGCTCTAAAAAAGATGATTAGAGCTTACTAATTGATGTGCTCTTTGTGTGTGTGTGCACACTTCTTAAAAAATAATCAACTTGATTCTCTTTAAGATGAAAATCTGAGAGGAATGAAATGATAAACTATGACATATTGAACTGTGGTTTTTCCATTTCTATTTATGTTTCCTGAATTCTGGGGATTTCCAAAATAAACATTATCTTTGAATGTATGGCTCACAATCACTTTATGAAACATTAAATTAAATTAAACTGTGGGATGTACTAGATGCTACATATCATATCTGTTATTTGAACAATTAAGATGTGTTCTGGACCTTGCAATTAATCTAACTGGTAGTAACTAATCTTCTAGTTAGAATGTTATTGTCAACACTGAACATTCATATTAACATTTTGCTTATTAAGAAAATTTAGTTAGTTTATTAAATATTAAGATAGTGAGAGACAGCAGTCATGGTACCTCTTGGTTTCTCATTAATGCCAATTTTATCTATACTTTTTTTAGGTTTCAGTTATTAGCAATTCTATTGATATAATTCATGCATCATACCATTCAGTAGTTCAAATGTATTTTACAAAATTGTGCAATCATCCTCACAATCAATTTTAGATCATTTTCTTCTTTCTCGTGCTCATGATTATTAGCTCCCCATTTCTCCCATCCTCCTGTGCTCAGCCCTTAGGAAACTATTAATCTAGTTACTGTCTCTATAGATTTACCTATCCTGATGTCATTCATATAAAAATACACACATACACATACAACGCACTCCCTCCCCTAGTAGCCAGCAAAAATGACAAAATAAAACCGAAAAAAAGATATCAGTAGTAAAGGGAAAAATATTAAAAACTGGAACGAATTTAAAATCAGTCAAAATGAAGATGGCATTTTATATTTTAACCTAATTTTATGCAACAAGCCATAATGCACTCTCTATGAAATCAAGTCTATTCACGTCACTGGTTGATGGTCAGAGGAAATTCTTAAGGCTGCTTAATTCATGTGGAGACGTGGCAAATGAATCTTGGGCTCTCACGGTCAATCATGTTGCCATTATTAGGAACTATCGAGTCAGTTCAGACCCATATCGACCCCATGCACAATAGAAAGAAGCACTGCCTAGTCCTGCGTGATCCTCACACTTGTTCCTGTGCCCAAGCCCATTGTTGTCACCTCTGTGTCAATCTATCTCCTTGGGGGTTTTTCTCTCTTTTGCTGCAGTCCCTTGACTTTGCTGTGCTTGGTGTCCTTCTCTAGGGACTGCCATCCATAGCCCACCACAAACCAGGTATACGGAATTTAAGCTCCACCATCATTACCTCCTCTGGATTTGGCGTTTATTATTTGCAATCCTTGGATGATACTGACTGCTGTGTTTCTTCCATGTGGGCTTGGTTGATGTCTCACTGAAATGGCAGCTCATTTTAAGACCAGCCTTTTTGTGGAATTCCAGTCTCTGATACCCTCCCTATTAAAACAATCTTGTAAGTTCTTAGAGAAGAGTTTCTTTCTCTCTCAAAATCATGTACATATATTGCTACAATTCTCTCAGAAATACCCCAAAAGTTATGTAACTGGCGCAATAATCTGACAAACGAAACCGAGCACCAGGCTTACATTCAGTTCGGATTGAGGACAGTTGGTGCTTTCAAATACTGTGGCAGTTTTCGTGAAAGAAGCACTGCTTCATCATCTACAGAGTTCAGGCCAAGAGCAATGACCTACTTCAGGTTTTCGTTCTGCACAATTGAGGAGAGCAGCCCAACCCTGGTTCCCCTCAGACATTCCTATATTTTAAGTCAGTAATTATTAGCTATCAGTGACTTTCCTATTTTCCCAGACATTTGCTCAATTACAATTGTAAGTGATCCAGGGATTCTGAGAAAGAAATGTGAGGCTTGCCCGATATAAAATTGGTAGAGTTATTCTTAAAGTGTACACTTAGACAGGCCTACATACAAACATGCTTAGGATCACTTCACTTACTGTTATTGTATGATGAAAAGTTAAATGATTCACAGATGTCAACATGTTATTATTATAATAAGAGTGTATGGTGGTTATAGCTTGTAAAGTCAATAACTAGATTATTCCTTTTATGAGCATCTCCTGGGTGTGGAATATCCAGCGGAGATGGATATTAGTGCCCTCATCATTTATTTTAATCATTGTTATTGCCATACATTCTAAACTGGCTTATTTTCTCACTGTGCTTTGTGGGACTCTTCTCTTGATGCCTAAAAAACTCATACATACACCGAAACAAAACAAAAGCCTAAACCCCAAAGTCACTGCCATAGATTTGACTTAACTCATAGTACTCTAAAGGCTAGAGCAGAACTTCCCTCATGGGGTTCCCAGACTATCACTCTTTATATGAGTAGAAAGATTCCTTTTTTTCCTGAGAAACAGCTGGTGGTTTTGAACTGCTGACTTTGTGATTAGTAGCCACAACACATTATCATATAGATAATATTAATTGTAAAGATAAGTAGAATGATAAACATTAAAATTGTGTTATAATTTCCAAATTACAAAAGTCTGAAAATCTGGCATCATAATCCATTCCTCCCATTCCTTCATTACCAGAGTCAACATCTTGCCAAAGTATGTTTCTTATAGTCTCCCTTTCTTTGGAATACCATTTCAACTGTTCTATACCAGAAATTCCTTGCCATTTATCTGATGTAATAACCTCATAACTATCTCTAAGACTTATTTTCTTCTTTTGTCTAATCCATGCTAGATGTTCTTGCTAGAATTCACTTCATATACACAGAACAATGTAATCCATTTTAATTAAATCCAATGTAGCAAACAATCATGCAGGTGATGCTAGAGTGGGCAACATATTATTGCGTATTCTATGAGGTCAAAAAGAGCCATGAAGAGAAATGATTTTTGAAAAAATTCCTTTTATTGGGGGCTCATACAACTCATCACAAGCCGTACATAAGTTCATTGTGTGTCAGGCACATCTGTACATCTGCTGCCCTCATCGTTCTTATGGCATTTGCTTTCTATCTAAGCCACGCATCGGCTCTACAATTTTTTCCCTAACTCCCTGCTTCCCCCTTCATAGAACCTTGATAATTTATAAATTATTATTAATTTGAAATATCTTACACTGTCTGATGTCTCTCTTCACCGTCTTCCCAGTTGTCTGTACTCCAAGAGGGGTTATATGTAGATCTCTGCAATTGGTTCTCCCTTCCCTTCACTCTCCCACTATCACCACTCTAATTACTGGTCCTGAAGGGACCATCTGTTCTGGATTCCCTATCTTTCTGCCTCCTATCTATGCCAGTGTTTATCCTCTGGCCTAGCCAGATTTGTTAGGTAGAATTGGGATCATGATAGTGGGGAGGAGGAAGCATTGAAGAACTAGAGGAAGGTTGTACCTTAACTAGTTTGTCTCCTCCCTGTGACCTCCTTGTGAACAAGATTATAACCTTCAGATAGACTTTGGGCCCTGTGGCGGTCATGTATTTGTGATGTCAATTTCATGATTGGGATTTAGGAGTGGAGTCTAGCCTGTTAATCTGGAGATAACCAATAAGTAGTCGATGAGGCCTCTGTGTGGGCATGGCTTTCTCCTGAGACTCCTGGGAAGTCTCGCAGTATTTCCCAAGAAGAGAGACTTGACTAAGTCTCTGGGAGTCAGTCTCTGAGACAATGAACTCCTGTCAAGACAAGGTGGCAGCATCTGAGGAACCGGAGGAGCCGGAGGAGAAGCCACATGGCCTTACCCTGATGGAACCAGAACTCTGAAGCCAGAGAAACCACAGAGAGACCCCTGCCAGCACTGAGAGTTTCTATCACCAATAGATAATGCTGATGGACCCTGAGCTCTGGAAACGAGGAGCCATGGGGAGACCCCTGCCAGTGCCGGGACTCTGCACCCACTGGCCTGTGACTTTGTGAGCTGGAAGGAGACTTTGTAGACTGGTATCAGACATATGGGCTAATATCAGACTTGTGACTTTGAACTGGAGTGGGTTGGGATGCTTTCTCAATGTTCCGTTCCTCTTGTATATAAACCTTTCCCTTATATCCATATGCATGTCTCTGAATTTGTTTCTCTAGTCTACCTGGACTAACACAGGTCTCCGACCTGTACTCCCCCTCATTTACACTAATAAAAATTTTTGTTTCCTTGATACCTGATACCTGTGACACTTTGTGGTCACACAGATCGGTATGCTTCTTCTATGTGGGCTTTGTTGCTTCTGAATGGATGACTGCTTGTTTTCCTTCAAGCCCAAAGAGGATGTGAATGCAGTGTGATGGCATGGATTGGAAGCCAGTAGAGAGGTCTGAAAGCCTGGCCCCAATCCCAACCACGCGGACTTCTGCCCCTTCCCCCAGAAGAATTTACTTTAGAGGACAGCACTGAAGTTTGGGGGAGAGGGAGATGTCTGACCTGAGCAGATGGGAGCAAAGGAAAGAGGAGGAAGAGAGAGTGAAGCACATTCTGGCCGACCAAGCCTTGAGAACAATCTCCCCCCTCAGAACAGCCATCCACAGAGAGGACTAGATAGTCAGTTCCACTATGAGACACGACATCACTTGTTGACCCAAGGTCATATGGGGCACAACACTGGAGGCACAGTGTGAGGATTGTGGATGTCTGTCCCTACCACTAAGACGAGAACACTAAGGGTGTGCAGCACAGCAGCGGGGGTGGAGGTGGGGGGGGGAGAGCAGAGCATGGAGGTCTCGAGGAAGAGCCAAGGATAGATTAGGGGTCCAGGGCATGGGAAGCCCATCAGACTCTTCGCAGGTTACTTCTAGTGGTCAGCAAACTGACCCTGAACTACTTACAGGTTTTGTTTTATTATTAGTATTTTTAAATATATTTTTTGTGGACAATTTTCCATGTTGTAGTTGCCTTTTTATTTTCTTTTATCACTTCATCTTGCTATGTCTTCGTTTTTTGTACATTGTATCATCTCAGCAGGTCTAGCTTGATAATGTAGACTGGATGATCAGTCTGGAGGAGAAAACGATGGGACCGATGGTTCCCAGGGGGATATGGGCAAGGGTGGGGGGGAGGAGATGCTGTTGACCAACTCATGAACAAGGGAAAAATAAGTGATCCAAAATCAGTGGTAAGAAGGGAGTGAGGGGCCTGATAGGGATTGATGAAGGGTAGGGTAACAGAAAGAAATTACTGAAACCCAAATAAAGGCTGAGCATGATAGTGGGACAGGAGGGAAGTATAAGAAAGCAGAAGAAGGAAATTTGAGGCAAGGAGCATTTATAGAGGTCTAAATACAGGCATGTACATAGGTAAATATATTTGTATATGATGAAGGGGAAATAGATTTATGTGCACATCTTTGTAGGCTCAGTATTAAGGCAGAGAATAGACATTGAATCTCCATTCAGGTAATATCTCAAAAGAGGACTTTTTTTTTTCCTGTTTGAGCCTCCACTCATGTAATATCTCAAAAAAAGGATATTTATTCTATTAAATTGGTATTCCATGATGCTCACCTTCCTGACACAATCGATGAAGACAAAAGTAAGCCTGTGCAAAAGTGGTGAAGTAAGCTATAATGGTGCCCAGCTATAAAAAGATATAGCATGTGGGGTCTTAGAGAAATGTTTTCTTAACAGCATTTCGCAAGAACAGATAATAAGTTTATTTAATTATATGCAGAAGTTTATTTAGCATAGTGTTGCTAAAGGTCCTTGGAAATAACAATGGTGAGAAAAAAATTCAGAATTCATGGTATTTTGTGACAGAAATGTCAAGTTAATTTTCAGCCATCTGAATTCATATACATTAAATAATTAGTAATTAAAACACTTGAAAAAGAAAAGATGTTCCAGTAAGCATCTAGATAAAGAGGAATACATAATGTGTTAGTCAAGGTAGATAAGAGAAACAAATTTCATAGACACGCATATGGATGTAAGGGAATGGTTTATATACAAAAAGAATGAAACACTGAGAAAGCATCCCAACCCAGTCCAGTTCAAAGTTGTAAGTCCAATATTCGCCCCTATGCCCAATACCAGTCTATAATGTCTCCTAAGATTCACGAAGTCAAAGACCAGTGGATGCAGGATCCCAGGACTGGCAGGGGTCTCCCCATGGCTCCTCGTTTCCAGGACTCAGGGTCCATCAACAGCATCCAGTGGTGGCAGAAGCAACTCATCGCTGGCAGGAGTCCCCACGTGGCCTCTCCAGCTTCAGAGGTCTGGCTCCATCAGGGCAAAGCTGTGTAGCTTCTCCTCCAGCTCCTTCAGCTTCTCGGGCGCTGACATCTTGTCTTGTCTGTGATTCATTGTCTCTGAGACTAACTCCCAACAACTGGAGAAGATAGCTTCTCATCTTCACGAGGGAAATATTGCGAGATTTCCCAGATGTATCAGGAGAAAACCATGCCCACACAGAGGCCTCATTGGCTACTCAGTGGCTATCTCCAGATTAACAGGTTAGACTCCACCCCTACATCTCAATCATGAAATTAACATAAGCACATGACTGCTACACATACTGAAGACAGAATTGAGGTACCCCAGCAATAAAAAGAAGGAGCAGATGGCAAAAAGGAAGTTGTTAGAGAAATTAGATTTTCACTAGAAAACCCAGAAATCTAAGGGTAGGGAAATTTCAAGAAAAAAACGATAGCTATTAAGCCAATTGCTGGAAAATAGGTAAAGGAAACAAAGACTGAAATTTGGAACATATTACCAAAGGTCATAGCACAAATGATTAAGTTCTTGGCTACGAAGTGAATGATTGGTGATGTGAACTCACTGGAGATACCTCAGAAGAGAGAGCTAGTGATTTATTTTCAAAAAGAATAGCCATTGATGTAGCAACCTGGAGCATATGTAGAATTTACTCTGATCAATGTGGAGTCACTACAAGTCATAATTTTTCAAAGGTATTACTAGCACTATTATTATTACCAAGAGTCATTCTAATGGATGATGAAGTTAGAAAGTAGATACGAAAACACTGAGGATATGCATATAGAAGTTAACTGAATTACAGAGATATAGACCGCAGGATGGAGGGGGAAGTTCCTTAAACATAAATTAAAACTTGAAAGACAAGGACACATCATTTTGAATATTCATTAGCTTTATGTCTTTTACATTTGCATTCAAAACCAGGCAACACTTTAGGAGAACTCTGTAGCATCAGCTTCCATAAAGATTTACAGCTTTCTGGGCTTTGTTGCTTCTGAGCAAGATGGCTGCTTGTTTACTTTCAAGCCTTTAAGACCCTAGATGCCCCATCTTTTGATAGCTGGGCACCATCAGCTTTCTTCACCACCTTTGCTTATGCACACCTTTGTCTTAAGTGATCATGTTGGAAAGGTGAGCATCTTGGAATGCCAATTTAATAGAACAAAGTGTTCTTATAACGAGGAGATACTTGAGTGGAGATCCAATGCCCATCTGTTGTCCTACTACTAGACCTATAAGTATGCATGTTAATCTCTTTCCCCATCCTCACTTATAAGTATATGCCCCTATGTACATACCTGTATTTGAACCTCTATAATTGCCCATTATCCCCCACTTCCTTCCTCTATTTCCATTTGCTTCCCTCTTGTCCCACCCACTATAATGCTCAGTCTCCATTTGGGTTTCAGTATTTTCTCTCTGTTACATTATTCTTAATCAATCCCTATTGGCCTTCTCTCACCCACCTTGTCCCTGCATTTGTATCAATTGTTATTCCCTTTTTCCTGGGCTGATCGTCATCACCACCTTTCCCCCTCCTCCCTCTCTTCAATGTCCCCTACCCTAGAACCATCAGTCTTGTCATTTTTGCCTCCAACCTCTTTGTCCAGTCTATCTTGTCCAGATAGACCTGTAGAGATAGCAATATGTACAATAAAATGGAGCAACTTAAGCAAATAAAACAATGATTACAACAGCAAGAAACCCTCTCTATGTACTATGCAATATGTAACAGAATAATAAAAATAATAGCAGTATGAAAACCTGTATAAAGTTCAAGGCCTGTAGTTGACCTCCTAGAGTGACCTCCTGGTTGAGTTGGATGGGGTGCCAATACCCTGGCCCCAAAGTATATCCTTGGCACTCCATCTGTGACTCTATGCTCTGTTGCACACTCTTAGTGCTTTGCATTGGTGTGGTTGTGTCAGCCGTATAGTCCTCTTTGTACATTAGCTGTTCTGAGTGGGAATATCTTCCTGAAGGCTCGGTGGGCCAGGATGCATGTCATTCTCTATTCCTCCGCTTTCATTTGTTCTCATGTGCTCTGGTCAGGCATATCTCACTCCCCAAGCTTCAGCTTCAGTGCTGGCCTCCAAGGCAAATTCCTCTGGTAGAGACGTGGCTGCCCCTATAGTTGGAGTTGGGGTTGTGTTCTCAGGTCCCTCCACTGGTTCTCCACTCCATGCTATCATGCTGCATTCATACCCTAAGTCTCTGGGCACACTAGCTTGTGGAATCATGAGATGTCAAAGGGATTAGATATCAGGCTTCAAGAACTAAAAAGCATAACATTGCATGCTCACTTTCCTGATATGATCGCTGAGGACAAATGTGTGCTTAAGCTAACATGGTGAAGAAAGCTGATGGTGCCCGGCTACCAAAAGACATAGCATCTGGGGTCTTAAAGGCTTGAGTAAACAAGTGGCCATTCAGCTCAGAAGCAATAAAGCCCATACGGAAGAAGCACACCAGCTTGTGTGATCATGAGGTGGTGAAGGGATTCGGTGTCAGGCATCAAAGAGCTAAAATTATATTATTATTAATGAGGAGGAGTATGATGTGACATCCTCTTGCAGAGGGGTTACAAGGAGGAGATGAGCCAGTTAAGATACAGGGTAGTAGCAATGAAATATGTAACCTTCCTCTAGTTCCCATGTTGCCTCCCACCCACTATCAGACCCCAATTCTACCACATAAATCCAGCTAGACCAGGAGATGTACAGTGAAGTTGGAAACATGGGAAACTTAGGATAGATGATCCATCAAGACTAGTAATAGGAGTGGTAATACCAGGAGTGGAGGAATGGAGGAATAGAAAGGGAGAACCAACTTCAGGGGTCTACATGTAGCCTCCTCTCTGGGACACAGACAATAGGGAAGCGAGTGTTGGGGCACATTGTACAGTGTACAGTATGAAAAAATAACAATTTGTAAATTACTAAGGGTTCAAAGGGAAGGAGGGGAGGAAGGGTAATATAGGGAGCTGATACTGGGGGCCTGGAGGGAGGGAGGATGTTTTGAGAGTGATGATGGTAATGGGTGTGCAAATGTTGCCTGCATACAATTGATGTTGGTATGGATTGTGATGGTAGTTGTATGGGCCCCCAATAAAATGATTCATTAAAAAAAGGGGGGGGAAGGGGGAAGGGGAACTTTTTTTTTTTTTTTTAAGAGGAGCTCGTACCAAGGGTTCAAAATGTTTGGAAATGTATGTGGCAGCATGTGTGCAAATGTGCTTGATACAAATGATGTACTGAATGTTGTAGTAGCTTTAAGAGCCCCCAATAAAATTATTAAAAAAAAGATTTACAGCTTTGAAAAAACCTATGGGGGTAGTGGTATTCTGCCCTACAGGGACACAATAAGTCAAAATCAAGTAAATGACAGTGGGTTTGGTTTGAATTGAATGCTTTTCTATTGTAAATGCTTGAAAATACTCACCAGTTATCTGATAACCATAGCAACTCAAGGAACACAATTAATGAAAATAAAGATCATAATAAAGCTACTTTGTGGTAATACTAGCTTAGACCTTATTTTATAAATCCTGGAGTCTGGAAGGATTACTTTAGAAAATTATTGTCAAAAAGAATAATCATAGTACACCCAATAATAAAACATGACTTAAAATGTTTGAACAAAGGGCATGCTTTTTTAAATAGAGGTTGTGAATTTATGACTTGTTCCTTCTTACATAAAATTCCAATGAAAATACTGAAGAAGTTATTGCTCTTTATCCCTAAATTCTAGCTTGCTTTTCATGAAAGTTGTGACATGCTCACTTCAAAAAGTAGAGACTAACAACTTTACCACAAACAAGTGCAGGTCACAGTGACATCCTATGCTTGATGGAAAGTTTAGTACATTTAAGGATGAATTAATATCGACTTAAGGAATCATAGTGACTCTATCAGACAGAGAAGAACTGCCTCTTTGAGTTTCGTTGATTTTTACTCTTTACAGAACTAGACAGGTTCTTTTTTTCCCCGTTGGAGCAGATCGTAGTTTCTAATTGCTCATCTGGGTAGTTAGCAGCCAGTACATAGTTGACTACACTGTAAGGGCTCAGAATTGACTTGATCGCAATGAGAGAGAAATGTAAGGAAAATATGTGGCTTAGTCACAGCGGTGATGTTAAAAAATATATATATACAACACCAAAGCAAAGCCTAAGATATGAAGAGGGTAACAATGTAAGTGTTGTTGTTTAGAGAATGTGGTGTTATTTTTAGGGAAAAAAACGAATGCTAAAATACTTATTTATCTTTCATTCTTAACCATTAAGGGGTAAATGAGATATGACTTCAGCTTTGACACTAAACAGTTGATTTGAGGTACTTCATTTAGCTTCTGAGATTTGGTCATTTATAAATTGAGAAGCACATGTTTTAAGCATATTTATCACAAGAATAAAGAGTACTTTGTAGTCATAAATAAATCTTAATTGTTTGTGATTATTCTGATTATTATTAGTGAAAATGTGCTTTAACTACATATTAAAGTAATCACAGAGTATAACTTTGGAAAGCTTTCAACTATTATCTCTAATGATTTTTTTATATTTTCTTAATAAGTTTATTCATTTTCTTGATCATTAATTTGTTTCATTCATTAAAACCATCATTTGCTCCATGCCTCTGTTGAGTGAGACTTTGGGATATGTTTTAGTAATAAAAACAATTAAAGACATCGTTGGAAAACTTCTTAAATTCAGTGAAGACTTTGGCAACCAAAGACAAACTGGCAGAGCATACAGGTCTCTGACCTCAAAGAATGAGTACATGAATCAGATTGTGGAGTTCAGGGAAGACTTCCTGGAGAAAGTTATCGTGGCATCTCGAGAATGATTGATTTTTCCAGACATCACTCTAACGGGAGTATATTTTAGGCCTTGGAATCCTAAGGCATGCTTAATCATGACTCAGATAATCTTAAAAGCATTATGGAGAGAAGTTAACAAAGAGAGAGACCACTGTAGGTTAAAATCAAGATTGTTGAATGTATGTTTTAAAAGTAGGGTCTTGGGTGACGCTAATGCCTTTCAAGGTTGGGGGTGTGATTGATAGGTGTTTTCAATCTACTACATTTGGAGCTGACATTAGGTTTCCCATGGCTAATTCATCAGAAGTAGACAGCTATTCCTTCCTTGTGGTTTATTCTGAGTTTGGAAGCTTTGCCCAAACCTGTTCACTCTGGGTGATCCTTAAAGCATTTGACATAATGGCGCCCTTGCTTCCAGTATCACACTGACACAAGAACAAGCACGCTGAAACAGACAGGCAAGTGGTGACTCGTGTTTTGTTGTGAAAACCCAGTAGTCCAAAGAGTTGCTGTCAGTTGGAACGGATTCCACAGAACCTAGCAGCAAGAGCAAAAGCATTGGGAGTCACCAGAGTGATTTGGTTATTTCACCCACATTTCTGTGCACACACAGCAGGAATAGGTGTGGGGTTTAGACTTTGAAAACATCTACAACCAACTAATTCTAACTCCGTCACCTGATACCACTATAGGTTCTCTGTGAGAGCTGTACTATGTCCCTGAATATGGCTGTTACTACAGATCCAATTGTGGCTCTGAGTATGGCCTTTTGCGATGACATGGGACTTGACAGGGCTTCATTCTTCTGTGCATGGACTTGGCGCATTGAGTTAGGACTGATTATTAAGCACCCAACTGCAACAACATGAAGATAGCCAAGGATGTCAGATCTACAGAGGACTGAACTATGGATAAGGTATAATTCTTCATAATGAACCAGTCTGTGTATTCTTTTGTTGAAGTCATTGCTATGTTCAGGCTTTCTGGTCTCCCTGAAATATAGGATACATGATACATTGATTCAATGCAAACACCTATCCTTACACATTCTAATAACTTGTTATTGTTTTTTTCTCAGATTTTAGATCAACATGCTTATACACAAATAGGCATATTTAATTTGGCAATCAAGTGGAAGCTGATTCTAATGAGGAAACAGAAAGTTCTGGAAATAACCTTAGGGCAATTATACGACATAAGCTTGAACAACAATCATACGAGATATACATTGGGATATCACAAGGACTTGGAAATGGTAGTATCCAAAGCAGTTTTGAACAGAGTGAGCAAACTTGGAGAATGTAGATACCTTTTATGGTAATAGATGAGTGGACCCTTATCTCACACAATACATAAAAATCTGCACAATGTACTAGCATCTAAATGTTAAAAGGCAAAACAATAGAAGTTTTGACAGAAACATAGGAAAATGTCTTCCCCAGGAGTATGGCAGAATTTGTGCCAGTTTGTGGTAGAATTCATGGTGGTCAGATTTGAACACCTGCAGTGGAAGACAGGGAAACAGAAAGAAGGCAAGGAGCAGAGACTTTCCTGGTTTTGAAGCTTACCCCTCTAGTATTCAAATTAAACTCCCTGCCATCAAGTCAATTCTGATTCATAGCAACACTAAACACGGTTTCTTTTTATTTTTCATTTGTGGTTTTATTTAGCACAAATAAAACGCCCAAATAATTGGCCATCTATTCACTTTCTTCCCTGCGCAGCCTGACATTGGGATTGGTGACTCTGATGGCTAGTTGGGCTGCTCTTTCTACAATGGCTTTGTGATTCTTGGAGGAAACGTTGTGAGCAATCGCTGCACAGGAAGACTTGTTGCACATCAGCAGTACTGCCAGCTCCTTTGACGTTGTGCCAGGATCTTACCCAGGAAGCCTCTGGGCAGCACGTGCTTGGTTTTCTTGTTGCTCCCATAACCAACGTTGGGCATCAAGATCTGACCCTTGAATCAGCTCTGCACCCTGTTGTCAATGCCAATGGGCTTGTGCCAGTTGCGCTTAATCTTGACATTGCGGTCAGCTTGGTGCTGGATGAACTTCTTGGTCCTCTTTTTTTTTTTTTTTTGACAATTTTAAGCTTCACAGGGCTCTGAGGGCAGCCATGATGTCTGCGGGAGATGGCAGCCTCCTCCATGGGCAACGCCGAAGAAGAGCCCCTAAATACGATTCCTGGGGCTCTAAATCTTCATGGGAGAAAGTAGGTTCATCTCCAGCCGCCCCCCCCCCTAACTTGCTGGCTTGAATCACCAATCTTAGGTTAGCGGTCCAATGCTTACTTTATTAATCTGACTATATCGGATACATTTAAGATGATCTCCCTTATAATGGAAGCCAACTAACAGCAATGACTCATTGTCATCAAGTTGATTCAGGCTCACTACCGGCCTGTAGCACAGAGTAGAACTGCGTCCAATGACTTCGTAGGCTGTACACGTTACAGGAACACACTGCCTTAACTTTCTTAGGTGCAAAGGCTGGTGGTTTAGATCTATTGACCTTTCTTTGATCATTTGACCACATAACCACTGTATTGCCAGGGGCCGGAATTCAAAATGCTTTGCTTCAAAATGCTTTGCTCTATAAGGTAATGTATGCACAGTTGTGCTATAATCTTACCTCTACTGTAGTCTATGGGTTAGAGGTTAGTTATATACAGCTACTGCCTAAGCTCAGGTGCTGTGTGAGAAAATATAAGGCTTTTTGGTAATGTAAAAGTTTATAAGCCTTGGAAACCCAAAGAGGCAATTCTGCAGTCTTATAGTGTGATGCTCAAAGTGAGATCTCTCAAATGTTGATATCAGATGTGGAAAACATAAGAGCCATATTTGGAATCTCTAAGAATGTTATATTGTGTATTGCCTAGATTCAGCAAAGTCTGCTGTTATGATAACCAAGTAAATAAAAAAATATTGAATTTGTAAAACTATCTAAGAGAGGAATAAACATCATAAAAGTGCAGGAAAATACTTGCAATCAGGAATAATGGAAAGAGAATGGCTATATTTTAATGTAAAAATATGTGTGAATCATAATGGAATATTAAGGAATTTCCACAAATGACTGAGAACTTGAGGATCTGACTTTAGCATGGATATTGCTGATCTTTGGCACTTTCTTTATTTTAAGAAAATGAACATTCTATGATGCTCACTTTTCCAACATGATTTCTGAAGACAAATGTGTGCATAAGCAAAAGTGGTGAAGAAAGTTGATGGTGTCTGGCTATCAAAAGACATAGAGTCTGGACACTTAACAGTTTGAAAATAAACAAGATGTCATCTAGGTCAGAAGCAACAAAGCCTACATGGAAGAAGCACACCAGTCTGTGTGATCATGAGGTTTCAAAGGGATTGAATATCAGGCATCAAAGAACTAAAAATTACATGATTGCAAATGAGGGGGAAGGCAAATTGGGGACCCAAAGTCCAGCTTCAGGCAAAGAAGCACCATCTTACAGAAGGGGCAAAGGGAGGAGACGAACCAGTCAGGGTACAGTGCAGCAATG